>CBVK0101244769.1:0-27342 GCA_900067695.1 Picea abies
AGAAGGTCCTCCATCTTGAGCTTCCATAGCTCAAAGTTTTTACCGTTGAACATCTCTATCTCGATTTTGGATGAGCTCACCATTCCTCTTTCTTTACTCGAATCTCCACTGCAAAAGCTCCCACTAAACCCAGGTTTATCACAAACCCAAGATAAACTTGATCTATCAAGACCGAGCCAAACCCTCAGCAACAAAGGCATCCCTCTGAAGCCAAAAATGAGATCTGATAACAAATGTAAGTTTTAAACCTGTGAAGTAAAGAAATGCATATAGATTCTTAAGCAATACATAAATTAATCAATGGCTCATACACAGAGTACACAAAGATTTTATACTGGAAACCCTCAACCGGGAAAACCTTTCTTATTTTCATTATATCGAATTTCACCATTCTCCATACAATATATACAATGTTTTTAGGTATTCCGTAGATACCAAAACCCTAATCCTTTAATCTGGGATTAATTTACAAATCTGCTAAAAATAGAAAAAACCGCCCCCAAAAAAAATTTCGAGGTGCTACCCCGAACCCTGTCGGCCTCGGGCTACCGCCTGATGTCGAACGCTGCGCGTAACCAGAGGGGGCATACCTTCCCCCCCTGGGACCCACCTAGTAAAGCGCCTGGCACACACGACAGAGCTCTAGGTGAAGGGATCACCAGACGCAATTGTCGTATCTGACGCACCCACACACACACACACATGCAAAGAATATAACACATACCCAACAATGGCTTGATTGGGTCAGCCAAAGGAAAGAATGCTTGCATGTTGCAAGTATTGTTGGTGATGTTGTTGCATAAGGAAGGAAGCAACAAAGAGCTGAAGTGTTGGTTATAAGTTTGTTAAAAGAAGCATGAAAGCTTCTACCGTTATCAGACTTTCAGGTAGTATAAAATTTATTAATGGCAGTCATGCAAGTATGAGTTTTATTACTCTTTTTGCATAATTGTTGAAAGGAAATTTAGGTAAGAATTTCCTCATCCAGAGTCATTTTATAAAATCACATGATTATATTACTGAATGCATACCACTGGATGTGGTAAAGGCTGGAGGTCTATATTAATTCAAATCTTTTTAGCTTTTGAATACGCACACTGACATAGTAGAATGTCATGTTAATTTGGTTATGGGGTAATGACCAAAGAATAAAGATAAAAAAAAATTGGTTATAGGAATAAATGCCAGTAAGCTAGTCATGTATGAGACCAGGACCTGGTTGGATATGGCAAGGTATGGATATGGAAAGGTTATGAGCCACACAGGTACTAAAAGATTTCTACTTTTAAATAAAACTTGGGCTGCAACCTTTTTGCTAACACTAATGATCACCACAGAATTATATTCTTGGCATAGTGTTCGGGTCGAAAAGGAAGGCATCCAATTAATTGGAAAGATAATAGGAAGTGTGTGGAGAATGTGACAACACATTGGCCAGGATTCCAACTCATGGATGGTGAGATACATGACTAAGATAAAGAGCATTATGTAATTCAATGCAAGGTGCACTGAATAAGAATGCATTGAGAATTGCACTCATGCATAATCAGTGATAGAATTGTATATTAAATGAAATGGTTGAATATGTTTTGTAAGTACATGCATATATATTATTGCATGGAAATAATTATACTAATGGCTGAAATGTTGCTAACCCATGAAGTTGAGAACATTTCAGGAACTGTTAAACATTGCAATAGGAAAGTTACAAGCTAGGTAGTCACAGGAATAGAGACTACATCAAATTTTATGTTCAGAAAATTGAAATAATAAACTCACTGTTGTTAATTATGAACATGCATATGCATAGAATGACGAGTCATTCTATTTGGTCAAGTTGTTTGGTAATTGTGATTGAATTGCTAGGTGCAGGAAATTCTAAGATCATTGCATAAGATGTTGTACATGTTGAATTATGATGTACAAAAAATACTGACAATTTGTTGGCAGTATGAAAGATGAAGTCTTGCAGGAAAATTGTATGCAGTTTGGTGCTTGTCGAAAATCACAAGGATGGATGCATTCATAATATGGCAATAGCCAAGATGAATCATGAAATAGAATGTCATGATTTGGGGATAAAAGTTGAATTTCCTTTCGAACTAATTGGAGTTCCTAAATGAATTCTTTTATGTCCTCTCATGATAACTGCATGTGGTTGATGCAGATGAGATGAAGTTAATAAAAGTTAAAATCTTGACTACAAAGAGTATCTCGGGAAGATGCTTCTTGGAAACCTTTGAGGGCAGTTGGAACTCCTGGAGCCATGGTGCTCTAAGACTTCCGGTCCGGCCTGTTGTTGAAGCCTAAGGAAAGGGAGGTGTAGCATCGATGGACTGTGCTTGTGAAGGTGTATACTCTCGGGTGGGACAAGCATGTGGGGAATGAGAGACCATTGGTTGGAGTGCTGCTAAGGTTTGAATGGTTGGAGTGTTGCTGAGGTTTGGTACCTTGGCCTAGACCATGTGTATAAGGATTGTGAACCATGGCTATCTTGGGAAGCCATTTCCCCGATGGAGTTATATCCCTTCTCAGGGGTGGAAGGTCTTCTCAATCAAAAGATAAGTACAATTCTCTATTTATTGTATGTTGTGTATGTTGTATACAGTTATAATGTTATTAAAATTGTCTGTATATACATATATATACATTGCATAAATGCTTGCATTACTGCATCCATGACTGTACATAATGTGTCTCATATTTCATTACTTAAGAAATATATATACCTGATGCTATACCCGTAATCGATTGGAATGTGATTCAGGTGGAGCAACAAGAAGGTGTCCTGCAAGTGCATCCTGTGCACATATTGGACCGGAAGAGAAAACAACTTCGAATCGAGCTATAGGGCTTGTAAAGGTCTAGTGGACCTGGTACGGTCCCGAGGACACGACATGGGAGAATGAGGATGCTATGCAGGTAGAATACCCGTATCTTTTTGAATATTTTGGAAATCTTGCTGATGTTGTGTAAAGAGTTGCACTAAGGATAGTGCAAAAATAAGGGGAGGGGATTGTAATATTCCCCTGTAGAGCCCTAGTTGTAATTATATTTTATAGGCTGGTGAGCCAAGTTTATATAAGCTAGTGGGCTTATGTGTTATTAGGCCGGAGAGCCTAAGTGTTAAGTCCAGAAGCTTTCTTTTGTATATGTAATCATGCAGAACATTAATAAAAATATAAACACCACTGCGTGCAGACCGACCACGATGAATGAGTGATGGGGGACTAAGCTTCCACATAATGGGTAAGGGAGAGGGGGATGAGAGGTAGGAAGAGGGGCTAAGCTTGAGGGATTAAGTCCTTAAGAATAATATTTTATTATTATTCCAAAACCATGTGAAATTTATGTTTTATCCTAAGTCCTCGGAGGGACAGGTGACTCCAAGGGGGAGGAGCGTACTTCATGGATGACATGTGTCAACTTGAGCGCATGCAATTTAACCCAGGAAATGAGCCATGTTGGGGGTTCTCTTCCCATTTTTCCCACGGACGGTTGCGTCAGAGTGGGTTCGTCCGACATTCCTCCATCCATCACCTGAGTCGAGGAGTCCATTCTCCATCCTCCGTCTGAACTCGCGGGTGTCCATGATCGACCTCTGTTTCGATGTTTGTTCTAGGGAATCCTTACTTGAACCGTTAAGTCTGCGTGGGATCTCTGTACACCCTCATGCATCCCTGAAACCTGAGCCATGAGTCTGTCCTGTATTGTTGGTTGGGGAAAACCGAATGTCCCATAATTGCTGAGCCTTGTTATGTTGTAGCATCTTTCTGTCACCCGTTTTGGGAAGCCCATGTCTGTGTTTCCAGTGGACTGTTGTGGTCGCGTAGTGCTTGAATTTGTGTGGCTTGCGGACCATTGCATGTTCGTGTGGAGCCTCGTGGTTGCCCGAATGTGTTGGAAGTCGAGTTGAAGGAAATAGGTTGTCTGGCCTCTGTGTAACACTCTCTCCAAGTGAGGGAGGTGGTTGCAGTTGAAGAGGTAGTCTGTCAGGCCTGTGAGCAACTCCCTCCGGGTGAGAGAGTCTGCTGGGAAGTGGTTTTCTCCCAGAGAGAGTCCAACACCAGCTTCAGAGCTATGAGAATTCCTGATTCGACCTGTTGCCGAGGCCCAGATAGGGAGGTGAAGCACCAATGGACTATGCTTGTGAAGGTGTATACTCCTGGGCGGAACAGGTATGTGGGGAATGAGAGTCTATTAGTAGTGGGCGTAAGAAGGCATCCTGGGAAGAATCCTTCCCGTTATTCTGTGCAGTTTTCCTTGTAACCTCAGCCTAGACTAGGATTCCTTGCCTTGGGTGGAGCTTAGTCCTAGCTCGGGGGTGACCCACTACTGAGCATGATGAGTAGCGTGGTCTAAGGCTGGGAGGTTCGTGGAAGGCTTGCACGTGGTTGGTGGAATTACCACGATTTCAAAGATAAGTATCATCTTATGCTTAATATTATGTTTTTGCATGCCTGTGATGCTTATATGTATCATGTATTATGTTGTGCATATGAATTATTGTTAATTCCAGGGATTATTTATGTTAGCAGTAAACTCTGTGCTTACTCTGAGTTAAATGTGTTTAATTCGATTTAAATGCATGTTATTAATTAAGTATGAGAATGATGTTGTTCTGCACAGTAGCATTTGCCTGACCAGTGGGATGACGACCGAGGGCTTTACAACATGCAAATTGTCTGATGGTGTAGTGGTGGATCTCCATAATTAAGGCATAAAATCTTTATGGGAAGCAAAAAAATTGGGTTTGAATGAGTTTGGGGGAATTGTATGGAAGACAACAAAAGACCTGGAACTAGAAGGAGAAAAGGCGACATAATGGGAAAATTATGTGGGAATTCTTAAAGAAAATTTCACATGTCTCCAAGAAGAGGATTTAGATACGCTATGTTGGTTGAAAACCCTTAGAATGGTAAGTATACAATGAAGCTTAAGTATCAAACATTGGCATAAGCAACTTTTACTGGAGATAAATGATGGTGGTGGGATGATATTTGGAGAAAGGAAGAAATTGTTTATGAAAACCTCCACTTTCAAAAACATTGTTGAAGAAAATATTCAATTTAGAAAATGTTGCCCCAGTAAGTGAAAAATAATGAAAATGTTACCCCAATAAAGCAAAAATAGAGAAAATGTTGCCCCAAAAAAACAAAAATAGTGAAAATGTAGAGTGAGTTTGTTGCATAAATGTGTTAAAAGCATTTTGACTGAAAGAATTTATATCTTTCCTCTTCGAATCGTTTTGTCCCCCCATTTTTTTTTCCAGTCAACGAATGTTTTGTTTTCAACTTTTTGGTCGAAAAGATGTTTTGGCCGAAAGTTAGTTTTTCTGTTAAAAATAACTTTCGACCGAACAATTAGTTCAGCCAAAAACCTACACCTATGGTTCTTTTTGAAAAAAAATCACTTTTCTTTAGCTTAGTCCAACTTTGGAAGGAGAAAACTCCTTAAAATACCGTGAGTCTGGTTTAAGAACTAATACCAACATTTTTAGAATTGAATGGACTTTCACTTGATACAATTTGTATTCAATTTAACTTTTATTTTAGTAATTTTAATTAATTTTATAAAAAAATGTTTTCATATTATTTTTAGGTGATATAATGATTCAATAAAATGAAAAATCAATATATCCAATAATACATAGTCGAAAATTGCGGAAAATTTATATTACAAAATCTTTCATTGTCCTCCTCAAAAGGGTATTTTTAGATTTTACTTTTAAATCAAAATTAAGGCACATACACAGAGTCTCACTAAACGTGTTTAAAATCTGCAACTTTTTAAGATTGGTCAAATTCAAAAAATTGTAGTAATTATTAATATTCATCCATTAAATTCAAAACTATAGTCATACTTTAATAGAGTCTGTTTAGATTGTCGCAACAAATTTTGTTTTTCATAAACAAAAGTTTAATAATGAGTAAATTCACATCTAAAAACATAGTTCATTATTAGTCCCCTCATTTTTAAGGAACATACTGTCAAACAATCGTTAAATTGACATATCAAATATAAATAAAAAAAAATATCAAAAAATAATCAATAGAAAGCTAACAAAATTCATGACAAGTTTTGTTTTACTGTAAAGTGAAATTCTAAATAAATAAATAAAAACTTTTTTTTATCAAAAGTTGAAAACTTATAAAAATGTGTTTTATTTTCTCAAAAAAACAAGGAAAATAGACACCCGCATTCATGATTTTACCAAAAATGAATGTTTCGTTAAAAATGAAACCGTTTTTTTACTAGCACTCAATCAAGAACTACTTACATAGGACGTGGAGATTAGGTGAGGCTAGACATGGCCCAATCATTGTGAATTGTGCAGGATGGAGGAAGAATCGACGCCACATATGTTCATTTAGTGTCGGTTCGCTCAACAAGTTTGGGGTTCAGTTTTCTCTCTTTTTAAAGTCCAGGCGTAGTCCCTTTGCAACATTCTAGATGAATGGTTGTTTTGTTGGAAAGTGGATAAGTTCGAAAAGGAATTCGACGCAGTTACTTGTATCTTTGTGTATTTTATATGGTGGGACTGAAATGTTATCATTTCTCAGGAAAAATCTACTTCAGCGAAGGTGGTTGAAGGGCACATTTTTAAACTATCTAACGAATTCATGAATAAACCAAAAAAAAAAAAAAANNAAACCAAAAAAAAAAAAAAACAGGTTCCTGTAATGCCATATCTTAAGGTAGGTACATATTGGGGCTTCTTTGATGGGGCCAGCCAAGGTAATCCTCCTCGATGTGGAGTTAGGGCTATCCTCTTTATTTATGAAGGATATTTTTTTAAGGTACATTATGCTCCAGGAAGAGGGTCTAATATGAAGGAAAAATTATATGTTTTGTGGACATTGTTGTTTGTATCTAACTTATTAAAGTTGAGGAAATTTCAGGTTCTCGGAGAATCCAATATTGTTATTGACTGGTTAAAAGGTAAAGTTCAAATTCAGGTGGTGAGGTTGTAGCCCTTGTTGTCTCATATTCACTCCTACATTGATGAGTTTGAATGGAATTCCTTCTCTCATATTTACAGGGAGGTTAACTTAGAGGCAGATGAGTGGTCAAAGGGGGCGTTGACTTTGGATGTAGGAGCCTTAATTTCTCAAGAATTTTTTGAGGGTCACCTTTGTGAGGAGAAATCATTTTTTCTTTAGTTATTTGATGGAAATGTTTGAGGAAGAGGATATATGACTTTGTAGAGATCAAGTGTGTCTTGTTATTGTCAATATAGAGTGTTAAGAAGGGAGATTTGTTTTTTTTGTCTAGAATAGGTATGAGATTGTAATGTGGAGTGGTGAAGAGAGAGAGACAATATGTTTTGTCTCAGAGATGAATGGAAAAATATGCAGTCCCCAACAAGAACAAAATATGTATACTCATTAATTGAATATAAAAAAATTATTTCTTGGGAAAAAAAATCTATTCATATATTAGTCCCCTCCGTCCATTCCATTGCAATTAGGTTTGGCTATCAGTTCTAATCCTTGCAACATCATTATTCTTGTCTATATGAAGATGGGGAAATCTCTGTGTTGTGAGAATGCTCATACAAACAAAGGGGTTTGGACTAAACAAACCAAAGATTGTCTTCAACCTAGTATTTTCCAAATTTCATAAATTGTTTTATGTCATTATTGTGCAAGATTGTTGCTTCATTGAAAGAGTTGGAAGATTGATTCACCAAATTCGAGAACTATGTATTGAATGAATCATTTGGCTTATTTGGTGATGGCGAGAAAACAAATTTAGTGTTATCAAAACCTTGGAGAGGTTGAGTGGTCATTGAAAAGACATTGTAGGCATAGTAACTATATATGTTGATATTTGTGGGATTTACTTCATGTGGATTCTTGACTATGAACTGTGGATTCCACCTCCAACCAAAATAAAGCAACCAAATGGAGTTTGGAATATAAATTATGGTCCATAGAATGCCTTGCATGGACATGATGCTTGATTCTTTCAAGACGCTGAGAATGGTGCTAAACGCCTATTTAATAATCCACGCATATTCATTGCTCATCATCTTCATGTTTTGAGCTTCTAAGAAGAGAAGAGTGCCCAACATGAAAGTCATGTGAACAATGAAAACTCTGGTCTGCATGTCCTTCAACTCAAAAATCTTCTCTCTCATAGTATTTCTATCTTCATTAGCTGGAATGACCAATCTATAAGCTATTTCACATCCCATGTTAGTGAGAGAATCGGTCAAAAAGGGTAGTTCACTGGTGCTATAATCGTTCTCAGAGTAGAAGGACAGAAATTCTCTCCAATCATAGTATTCACCGAGTGGTGCAATGACATTGACCTGGATGGGTGAAAGAAAATGCCAAAGTAATTTGAGGATGTTCTCATTTTAATAAAGTATCAAAATATTGTAATTAGAGTTATATTTTTTCATTATACTTGAATAATGACTCAACAATTAATTCGAAACTTGTAAACGCAAAAAAAAAGACTCGAGAACATACAAATTTAGAGTCTAAATTTATCATTTCATTTTACCAATATAGAAAGTCCACTGTCAATGAGTTGTAGGCCCTGCCCTACAATATAAGATTTAGGGACTTTTTTATTAATACATTGGAAAAACTCATTTTCATGGTTAACACTTATTCAAGTTCCACTCCTAATTGTGAGTTATGTTGTCTTATTCCATCTTTACTATAATGTTGTCGAGTGAATATTTTCCACCATATTTATTTCCAGTGACAACTTGATCTTATGGGTATTAGGTAAATAGTTACTAAATGTTTATATCACACATACATATAGGCCATAGAATGCATTGGGTATCATTACTTAGGAAGGAAATCTTTCCTGGTGTATGCTAATGAGTCTCTCTATATGACAACTTATATATGCTAATGGGGTATAGATGGATTGACTCTCTTTCCTGCATGCAAGCATAATGAAAGGATTATCTTTCATGCCCCACACTCCCTTCTATAATGATCAGTTTCCCCCCCATAACTTTCATAGGCGAAATATGCATGGTACATGAGCAATGAGAGTCATTTTTTATGGATGTATGTCTATCTATATAAGCGTGGGTTTGGAACTCTACACCTATTACATGCAAGATATCCTTATGTATTGCACAACAATGAGCTTATATATCACAAAAAATTATGTGGGTCAAACTAAGAAAAGGAACATGCCATGATAAATCTTCAAAGTACATATAATGCTCTGTACTAATGACTAAGCAACAACTTCATTAAAATCTATGTGCCATGAGCTAAAGAAAGAGTCCCAATATGGAATGGTAGTATTCGAGACCTCGATAACAACTATCTCACTGACGAAAACTTCACACACCAATGATTTCCCACACCCTTCAATCCAGTTCATAGATGTGGGTAGTTATGTTTGTGTTTGCAATTGGACCTTTCTCCATGGTCATTGATTTTAGACATCTATGAACACTACTTTACCCATCCATTCATCAAATCCATGCAATATAATCAATCTGCAATGCCTTCCAATGGTTCTGTAGATGGTGCATTGTTGGAAGACCAATGCTATGTACTAAGTAGGGTCCATCTGACATTGTGCTATTATGTGATTGTTCTTGTCATATTTTGAGTTGAGATGATGTGGGTGCATGAGAATGGAATGGTTGTGGAATAGGGACGCTACATTTATGAAGATGAATTCATGGGTTCCCTCTATTATGTAGTTCTTACAACATAGAGCATGCCATAGTGGGTCTCCAACACACACTTGTATAAGGAAGAAAAATCACTATCTACTCTTAGGGGTACTTCTCGCTGAGTCCAAGGCCTTAGTAATGCCTTTTAAAATGTTATGTCTCGAGTTATGAAGCATTCCTAATCACATTAATGACACTCAACCCCTTGAATGTGAACATAATGACACATGCCCCTACACTTATAGATTGCATGTACCACCACAAGAGGAATCGCTTTGACCCTATAATGAAAAAATAAAATAAAAAACCACACAACAACTATTTAGTTTAATTTCTTACACCATAAATGAATGATGGCCAAACTTTGATCTTGAAAATTTGAAAAGACACACATCATTCATTCTAACCAAGTGTTTTGTGATGTTGTGCTTGAATTTCCAACCCATGTTGTCTCATATTCACTCCTACATTGATGAGCTTGAATGCTATTCCTTCTCCCATATTTATAGGGAGGTTAACTTAGAAGCAGATGAGTGGTCAAAGGAGGCGTTGACTTTGGATGTAGGAGCTTTCATTTCTCAAGAATTTTTTTAGGGTCACCTTTGTGAGGAGAATTCATTTTTTCTTTAGTTATTCGATGGAAATGTTTGAGGAAGAGGATATATGGCTTTGTAGAGATCAAGTATGTCTTGTTATTGTCAATATAGAGTGTTAAGTAGGGAGATTTATTTTAATTTTTTTGTCTAGAACAAGTATGAGATTGTAATGTGGAGTGGCGAAAAGAGAGACAACATGTTTTGTCTCATATATGAATGGAAAAATATGCACTCCCCAACAAGACCAAACTATGTATACTCATTAATTTAATATAAAAAAATTTCTTTCTCGAAAAAACAAATTCTATTCATATATAAGTCCCCTCCATCCATTCCATTGCAATTAGGTTTATCGGTTCTAATCCTTGCAACATCATTATTCTTGTCTATATGAAAATGTGGAAAACTTTGTGTTGTGAGAATTCTCATACAAACAAAGAGGACTGAACTAAACAAACCAAAGATTGTCTTCAACTTAGTATTTTCCAAATTTCATAAATTGTGTTATGTCATTATTGTGCAATATTGTTGCTTCATTGAAAGAGTTGGAAGATTGATTCACAAAATTCAAGAACTATGTATTGAACGACTCATTTGGGTTATTTGGTGATGGAAATAAAATAAATTTAGTGTTATCAAAAGCTTGGAGAGGCTGAGTGATCATCGAAACAACATTGTAGGCATACTAACCATATATGCTGATATTTGTGGGATTTACTTCATGGGGATTCTCGGCTATGAACCGTGGCTTCCACCTCCAACCAAAATAAAGCAACCAAATGGAGTTTGGAATATAAATTATGGTCTATAGAATGCCTTGCATGGATGCGATGCTTGATTCTTTCAAGACGCCAAGAATGGTGCTAAACCCCTGTTTAATAATCCATGCATATTCATTGCTCATCATCTTCATGTTCTAAGCTTCTGAGAAGAGAAGAATGCCCAACATGAATGTCATGTGAATAATGAAAACTCTGGTATGCATGCCCTTCAGCTCAAAAAGCTTCTCTCTCATAGTATTTCTATCTTCATTCGCTAGAATGACCAATCTATAAGCTATTTTGCATCCCATGTTAGTGAGAGAATCGCTCAACAAGGGTAGTGCACCGGTGTTGTAATTGTTTTCAGAGTAGACGACCAAAAATTCTCTCCAATTATAGTATTCACCCAGTGTTGCAATGACATTGATCTGGATGGATGAAAGAAAATGCCAAAGTAATTTGAGAATGTTATCATTTTAATGAAGGATCAAAATATTGTAATTAAAGTTATATTTTTTCATTATATTTGAATAATGACTCAACAATTAATTAGAAACTTGTAAACGAAAAAAAAGACTCAAGAACAGAAAAATTTAAAGTCTAAATTTATCATTTCATTTTAACAATACAGAGAGTTCACTGTCAACGAGTTGTAGGCCCTGCAAAATAAGATTTAGGGACTTTTTTATTAATATGTCGGAAAATTTAATTCTCATGGTTAATACTTATTCAAGTTCCACTCCTAATTGTGAATTATGTTGTCTTATGCCATCTTTACTATAATGTTGTTGAGTGAATCTTTTCCACCATATTTATTTCAAGTGACATCTTGATTTTATGGGTATTAGGTAAATAGTCACTAAATGTTTATATCATGCATACATATAGGGCATAGAATGCATTGGGTATCATTACTTAGGAAGGATATATTGCCTGATGTATGCTAATGAGTCTCTCTCTATGACAACTTCTATACGCTAATGAGGTAGGGATGGATTGACTCTCTTTCCACGCATGCATGTATCTAATGAAAGGATTATCTTTCATGCCCCACGTTCCCTTCTATATTGATCAATTTGTCCTCCATAACTTTCATAGGTGAAATGGGCATGGTACGTGAGAAATGAGAGTCATTTTTTTATATATGTATGTCTATCTATAGAAGCGTGAGTTTGGAACTTTACACTTATTACATGCAAGAGATCCGTATGTATTGCACACCAATGAGCTTATATATCACAAAAAATTATGTAGGTCAAATTGAGAAAAGGAACATGCCATGATAAATCTTCAAAGTACATATAATGCTTTGTACTAATGACTAAGCAACAACTCCATTAAAAGCTATGTGCCATGAGCCAAAGAAAGACTCCCAATATGGAATGGTAGTATTCAAGACCTTGATAACAACTACCTCACTTATGACAACTTCACACACCACTGATTTCCCACGCCCTTCAATCCAATTCATAGATGTGGATAGTTATGTTTGTGTTTGCAATTAGACCTTTCTCCATGGTCCTCGATTTTAGACAACTATGAATGCTACTTTAACC
The DNA here is from genome assembly GCA_900067695.1 of Picea abies. NCBI lineage: Eukaryota > Viridiplantae > Streptophyta > Pinopsida > Pinales > Pinaceae > Picea > Picea abies. The sequence continues at coordinate 12,578 of CBVK0101244769.1, forward strand.
ATCCATTCATCAAAGCCATGCAATATACTCACTCTGCAATGCCTTCCAATGGTTCCATCGATGGTGCATTGTTGGAAGACCAATGCTATGTACTAAGTAAGGTCCATTTGACCTTATGCTATTATGGGATTGTTCTTGTCATGTTTTAAGTTGAGATGATGTGGGTGCATGAGAATGAAATGGTTGTGGAATAGGGCTGCTACATTTATGAAGATGAAGTCATGGGTTCCCTCTATTATGTAGTTTTTACAACATAGAGCATGTCATAGTGGCTCTCCAACACACACTTGTAGAAGGAAGAAAAATCACTATCTACTCTTGGGTACTTCTAGTTGAGTCCAAGGCCTCAAGAATACCTTTTAAAATGTTATGTCTCGAACTATAAAACATTCCTAATCACGTTAATGATATTCAACCCTTGAATATGAATGTAATGACACATGCCCCTACACTTATGGATTGCATGTACCACCACAAGAGCACTCGCTCTGGCCCTATAATGAAAAACACACACACACACACACACAACAACTATTTAATTTGATTTCTTACAAATGATGACCAAACTTTGATCTTGAAAATTTAAAAAGACACCATCATTCATTCTAACCGAGTGTTTTGTGATGTTGTGCTTGAATTGCCATCCCTTCAACAATAATTTAATTCACCGTGTTCTCTATAGAAACTCGATGAAATTCTCAATTGAAAATTTTATTCAAGGGCCGAGGGTTTATTTAAAATATATAAATATGGTATATTATTAATTTAATAATTTATATTTTTAATAATTAATTATAAAAAAATTAAAATATAAAACCTTCTATGAAATAAAAAATTTAAAATAATATTGAAAAATTAAAAGAATGATTCCTGCGGTATAAACTAAAATATTTATGAAAACTCTGAAGCAAATTATATTTCTGGGCTGTAGTTTAAAAGTTTTAAGAAATGACTTTTTTCTAGAGATATTTGTCTTCAAAGAAAAAAATCTCCAAATTTAACATTAAACCTACTGAATCTATTTCTATATTCAGAAATAGATTTTAAACAGCAACAAATAATAATTTCACACAAATTTATCAAAAAACAAACCATTTCATAGAACAGTAGAAAATGCCTATTTCTCACATGAAAAATGATCTCAAATGCACTAGCTATTAACTATGTGGTACATACTCACTCTATTCAACCGTATAATTTAGTTGGATTTAAACTCCAAATCAGTCATGGCCGATGCAATGGACTTGCCCTTCCAGTCTCCTGCATTATTACATCAAAATTTGGATAACTATTGCAGTTCCACCATTAGCAATCAAACCGGTAAACTCTTCTCATTCCAGAATACAAACGCTGAACTTATCCATCACACTGCTTCTACCCTTGTCGCCTCTGGCAAATTTCAACCCTATTCCAACAATATCAATCCCAACGCATTTGCTTCTGTTATGTAGGCTTGTTCCAACATGGAACAACTGCAACATCTTCATGATCATAACGGGACTTGATCGCAACATCGTTTTGCTCACAAACTGGTTGTAGTGTAGGCTCAGTTGGGTATAATGGGTTGCGCACATGCCTTATATTTGATGAAACATGAGGGCGCTATGTTTCATTGTGGAATGCAATGATCAAAGGGTATGCAAACAATTATTTCCCTGAGCAAGCGCTTGAATTATATAAACAAATGGAATTGCCAGATGCGGAACTGAACGGATTTACCTTTCCTTCTCTACTCGAGGCATGCACGAGCCTATTGAATTTGCAAGTGGGTATTGAGATTCATGGCGATATAGTTCGAACAGGGTATATTTCGGATGTTTTTGTGGTGGATTCACTTACAGCCATGTATGCGAAATGTGAGAGTGTAGAGGATGCACGCCAAGTGTTTGAAAAAATGATTGAACGAGATTTGTTCTATTGGAATTCTGATATTGCTGGGTATTCATAGAATGGACATGACGATGAAGCTTTGATGAGGGTATTCATAGAATGGACATGACGATGAAGCTTTGATGATTTTCATAGAAATGCAGCTTCCAGGAGTAAAGAAAGATGTCATTACAATGGTGACTGTTCTTCCAGCTTGCACGCAATTGGCAGCCTTGCAACATGGTAAGGACATTCCTGCTTTTGTGATTAGGAGGTGATTGGAGTCAGATGTTTTGTACAATGCCCTCATAGATCTGTCTGCCAAACGCCTAATGTTGGAGACTGCACATAACTTGTTTGACAACATGCATGATAGAGATGTGTTTTCTTGGAATGCATTGATTACAGGGTAAACCTAGGAGGGCCATGTCAGCAAAGCCATGAAGTTTTATGGTGAAATAAAGTGGAAGGATGAAGACTGTGACACTACGGATAGGTGGACAACTATCTGAAAGAAAAGTGGAGAGTAGACACATTTTCTTTCATGCACCATAAAACGTTTCTGAGTATATTATTAATTGTGAATTTTACATATATAAATACATTAAGTTTTGGTTTAAGATAGACAAGTTATCTTAACTATACTAACAAACTAGTTGAGAGAATATCTCAACTATCTTTTACATTCAACTCGATCTAACAACATAGAAGAAAACAACTCTTCTCTATCTCATGATCTATACAATAATGAATCATAGTTGTATGATATGATGAAGAATCTCATATTAATTAACAAGACAAGCATGAGTTATTCCAACACCCTCCCTTAACCAGTACTTGTCATGATCTCTCGTAGATAAGGTCTTCATCAATGCAGCATCTCAAAATCTTGCAAACTACGAACTCCATTAGGTTGACATTTATTGCTCTGAAAGATGTAGTCTCCCTGTTGTGACCCAAGTTTCCGAGCACCATTGGACACCATTAGCACTTGTAATGCCTTATAACCCTTTGGACACCATTAGCACTTGTAATGCCTTATAACCCTCTTAAAAATACGATGTCGAAGTTCCAAATCCCAAATCTCTCCCAAACTATCTCTATAAGAAATCCCCACATGTTTATCTCACAACTTCAATGAGGCATAGTTTCTCTAATCCCCTAGAACATCTTGGACTATCTCAACAACCATCCATCTGAGTTGAACCTGCCCTGCACTCTGAAGATCCAAATGCCTCTAGTGAGCCTCTAATTTTGGAGATTGACCATCATTTATTTTTCAAAAAACAAATGCTAATACATTTGTAATAATTAAAAAATATCTTTTATTAAAAAACACACCAATGAAACTAATATAGTTACCCCATTGAATTCAGATATGGAAATGTGTTGTGGGCTAGGTTCCATGGGAACAGAAAAATGATGAATTCTTAGTTTAATTTGGGACAATCCTCAATGACGGTTGTGACAGAAATGTATTGCAACTCCCATGGAAACTAACATGTATGGCGGCTCGTGGATACCTTGTGGCAGTCTTCTTAACCAAGTGACAATTGGATATCGCACTAAACCATGCCTCAATTCTTATGGATTTTTGCATGCCTGAATTTGTTTCATACTTATCGGTGTCTAGGTGCCAGTATAATACTCCCAAGTATGTAACCTTCTCCATAAGAAAGGAAAGATGTATAACTTTAATTTGCACTGATGAAGCAACCTCTGATCCTCATCAATTTCGTTCATATACCACGTTTCCGTCATTGGCTTGTGAACTGGTGAAATGACATTACAAAGAAAGTGAATACAAGAATGAAATGATGGGGATAATGGAACATTCTTCTTGAAGTCTTTACTTTTCTTCCACAACAATCTTCCTCTAAATTGGAACTCCCTCAAGCAAACGATGGCTTGATTCTTTCCGATGGTTAGCAACGTTGTGGAATATTGCTTCAGAAAACGGGATGAATAGATCACAACATGTCTCCTTGGATTGTAATCACTTTTTCACGAGATTACGACATCTTCACTAAGATTACAAAAACACATAGATGGTTGCTCAACTCTTCTTCTCAAAGCGATGGTAGGCATCAAATTTATTGTATAACACCAACAAAATCTATGACACTCTCTACACATTAATCCTAATCCTATATATTTACTCTACACACTAATCCTAATCTTATATATTTACAAATGATTAGAACTCACATCTCTCTCATTTTCCCGAGCTCTCTCGTGAGGGAGTCAAGCTTAGTCCTGCTTTGATACTATGAAAGAAAAATGGAGAGTAGACATATTTTCTTTCACACACCAAAAAATGTTCTAAGTATATTATTAATCGTAAATTATATATATATAAATACATCACACTTTGGTTTAAAATAGGCAAGCTATCTTAACCATACTAACAAACTAGTTGAGAGAATATCTCAACTATACACTAAACTAGGACCTAGCTAGTTGGAGATCTCTCCCATTCAACTAAATCTAACCTAGAAGAAAAAAACTCACGTAAAAAACAAGTTCTCTACCTCGTGATCTATACAATAATGAATCATAACCATATGATATGATGAATGATCCCCCATTAATTAACAAGAAAAGTATGAGTTATTCCAACACATACATGTTATACATTGATAGGTTATGGAAAGATGGCAAAGTGCTCTAGGGAAACCTCCCCTTAAAAATTCCTTAGGTGTAATTAATTGGATTTTAAAATCAATTTTAAAAATAAAGAATTATTTTATTTGTTTTTTCGAGGGGAGGGGGTGTTTAAAAAGCTTAAAAGTCCAACATTATTATGTCATTATAATTTGTGTTTATAAAGCTTAAAATTCCAACATTATTATGTCATTATAATTTTAATGAATTAAAAGGCAAGGAAGGATAATATTATCACAAATATTTGAATTTTAATGTAGTGTACTCATGACATTTTAAGAAAAAGTGGTTTTCATCTTCAACTCTCCTTTTTTTTAAAGAAACTGAACATTATATTATATATGATTGGTTGTGCTTGAGCAAGCAACAAAATCCAAAAAGTCTGATACAAAATTTGGATAGAGAACTGAGAGATCAAGCTCTATTGCAAGCCTATTTGACCTATTTACCATTTTAAGGGACGTCCACATGAAGTGGCTACAATATTTCTTTACAAACTAGCCTAGCAAAACAACAATTCTATAGTACATCACTTATCAGATGACAACTTATCCTGAATCCCCTGCACTCCACTTTGTTGTGGAGAGTCTTCTTCTACCTCCATAGGAGAAGCTTCAAATTTCACTTGTCCATCCTTTGAATTTCCTTGATAAGATGTTGCAAAAACTTGGTTAATTGATAATGATTGTGTAGGTTGGGATAATAACATATTTCCAATTTTAACCATTAATTGTTGAATGGCTGAACGATTAGCTTCTGTGATTTCTTCATGACATCTAAGGATTTGATGAAGCTCTCTCTAGGAAGGTTCCATTACTATGCCGAACAAGAGACCCCAGTTGTTGATGTAACCTGACCACACACCTAATTTGCAGTCGCTATTGAAATTACAGGAATGAGCAGAGATATTGGTAACAAAGGCTTACCACTGGGTACCAACATTCCCATTTCCAAATATGATTATGAAAGGACCATTACAAGAAGACCAAACCTTCGAGAGAGCGAGCCCAATGATTGGAATAGTATAAGCTATATAAATTCTTAAGACAATATGAATTCTCCCATACAGAGAGGGCTGATTTCCATGGGGTTCACATACCAATTAGGAGGGTAAATATACTCATAAGGATAGAGTGAAAGGGAGGAGAGTGAACTAGAAGAAAGACCCAAGCTCCTAATTATGTTAGGGATTTTCCAAGAAGTGGAAGATGCTACAAAGATACAAGTCAAATTCAAATCTACAAATTACAAAATATCACAGACAATGACCCTGGAGAAGTAGAGACTAGGGTGAGGGAGCCAAGAAGGGGAAATCCCACATAACAAGAAGTAAGGGGAAAGAAAACATAAGATGAAGTATCACCACCTTTTACCTTTTCATCTTAGAAATTTAAACTTCAGAGGAAATCATCCAAGAGAATCGACCCGATGCCAATTTTAAACCAAGCATAACGTGACCTAGAAAACAGGGAAGAAGCTACATTATTTTGAACACAAAAATTATACCAAATTTACAATAGGAAGTTAAGGGAATTGAACCTGGAAAACCGAGAAAGATTGATTTGCAGGGATCTAGCATACCACGTCAGATGTAGAAAATTGACGATGCCCACAACCTTGCACTAAGAAGAGGTCCAAGCACCATACCAAATTTGAGACAAACCTCGCAGGGGAAATCCATGTAAAGTGAAAACATGGAACCAATCATTTCCCCAAAATATTGAATTTAACATAAATTCATAGTTATAAGATCATAAATTCATAAGTGTGAAGAAATGGAGGGACAAAAAAAAAAAGTGCATACCTATGTGCCAACTACCACCTATTCATAAAAATTTGATAAAAACACACAGATTAAGGTAAGAGGAGGATGTCAAAAACCCCATTTACTTCGATAACACCTTCATCTAGATTATTTCCATGCTTAGCACATTTTTTTGTGACGGTATTATGCTCACGCAAAATATGAAAGGATTTGAATTCAAAACAGTCAAGAAGAATTATGATGCAGGATAAGACAATAGGGATGGATTTAGTCTTGATATCCGATTGATTAATGATAGCTTGGATCACAATCATGGAATCCCTTAGTATGATGATATTCTGAATTGTAACACCATGTTTTCCCCCATAACTATAATTATGCTAAGACTTCATATAATGCAATTATGAATAATGTATTCATGTTTTCATTAATGGAAAACATTAGACAATTGATTGAGATGGAAAAGGCTTGAGTACTAGCCATCATATCGCATGTGAGAATTGATGAGGCATAATTAATGAATTAAGATGGTTGGTGAGGTGGAATTGCTTAAGTGGAAGCTGAGAAGTTTCAATGAGGAAAACATGAAGCTTGCTTAACAATATTGCATACACCTACAAACATAAATTCACACCTTCCAACATACTTGAACCTACATGGATCCATGTGAGTAGTTATGAAGAGACAATATTGGTGGTTGAGGCAATTAATACTACTCACATATATTATCTCTTGAAGAGGCAAGGGTCAACTAAAAATCTTGACAGAAATATATCCCTGGATTCCACCTTCAAAAGTTTGGATCCTTGACTGGAGGTCATTTCTAATAGAAGTCACGGGAATCCCAAGGATTGGAGGAGGAAGAGACCAAAGGTGAGAAAACATCACCAAGAAGGGGAGATTAAATATTTGTGGATTACACATAGAGATAACATACATGCGAGAGTATGATAGATGCGTAGAGGAAAAGAAACGAAGGAGTAACAAGTCACAACAATGAGCGAGCAACAAAATCTTGGAAGAGTTAGTGAGCTATAGAGTCATAGACAGATTGTGTGATGAACATAGGAGTTCGGTTTCATATTCTGAGAAAGAGAAGAGGTTGAAATTTTTTTCTTGAAGAAAATATAAATCTTATCCATAAATATTGATGATCACTCTGAACAAAGAAGACCCAAATCCAGACTAGAGCTACAGAGGACTGCAACTTGGTACCTGCTAGAAATAAACTAGCATTGGTAAGGGAGGTCGTTGAGGGATTGTTTGGAAGAGAAGGGACTCCTTGTGCAAAGGAAATCTAGTGGGAAGGGTACCTTATAAACCCGTGGAATTCCCAATCTCATTGGGAAGAGGGCAACTTATTTTCTTGCCATTGGGGGAAGGAGAGTAACTTTCCTGGATCATCTTATATCTAACAACCAGCTGAATCAATTCCCTTTTGGTATCATGGCTTGGCACGGGGGTGGCATGTTGTAGGAAGGAACTTTGTAGCATAGCTTAAGGTTGGGAGGAAAGGAGTCCTCTCTTAGTCAGTTGGCCATTGACATTTACTGAACAGATAAGTATTCTTAACTTAATGTGTGGGTGTAAATTTTTTATTTCATGGTTAAATAAGAAATATGGATGTATGAATGACTTCTTAAGTAAAATGGAGAAATCATGTTTGTTTTCATTGGCCAACCTTTTAGACTTTTGAATCCATGAGATTGGTCTAGGAATAGGGTGCATTTGTTTAAATGTTGCCGGATTTGCGTGGAAATCTTGCAAGATATGAAGAAAATCATCATCCTAAAACTGGAAGAGAGATATCCAAGTGATTGGGAGGGGTCTCAATGTAGATTCTGAGAGCCTCAATTTTGTGGAACCCTTACCCATGAGAGAAAATTTGACAGGAAATGGACAAATCCTTCATTTTGACAATGATAGGAGTGCCCCAGTGTCTTGGCGAGACCTTTGTAGGATGAGGAAGTGTAATTCCTGAAGGAATCACCTGTCTTAGGTGGAAATATTACAAGATATGAAAATCTTCCATCTAGGTGAAGCGATAATGTTTTAGTTTGTTTACGAATGGAATTTTAGGCACTTAAGTGTTGGTAGAAACTTAGGAATGATCTGGAAGGAACTTGAAAAGGTTTAAGTCTAGATTCAGACTGATACCTTGGAGGGAACCAATGTTTTAATATGGGGAGGTTCACAACCGTTGATTCGATGGAGCAAACAAATTTGGACCATTGATTAGATGGCGGTACCATAAAGTTGATCAGATGGGGGAATGTGTTATGACTATGATGAAGAATCCCGAGTCAACGAGGATTGTTGATCCTTCATAGTGGTCAGAATCAACTCTAGATCATTGGATCTAGATACTAGTGTATCAGAGTAAGGATCGACGGAGGTTTGGGATGAGTATTAGAGTAGGAGTTCGATGATAGGGAATATCAAGGACCATAGATCTCTCAGGGAGTTTCCCGTGATATCTCATTCGTTGGATCTGGCATGAATCGCTCTGAAGAGGAGGGTTCATAAACCTTAACTAGTGGATAGATGTAAACCTTGATACATACGATGTACATTGGATGAAGGGAACATGGGACATATGATAGTCAAAGTGGGTTCATTCATAGTCGTCCATGATACCCGCATGGAAATGCCCCAATAGGAAGGACTTCGAGAATGGAGATAAATCGTCGATTGGTGCCTGCTAAGATCTGACCTTAGCCGTAGATTTTGTGGGTCATGTTCAAGGTAGGTAGAATGAATGTTTACTTAAGCATATTTTGACCAATTCCCCAATTTTGAATATTGCAAGCCCTAAAAGATATTTTGTTGTTTGTACTGATGCTTGAAAAGAAAGAATCGGTGGATTCCTCATGCAGGAGGGACAAGTAGTCAGTTATGAATCGTGAAAATTAAATGAGCATAGAAGAAGTATGTTACTCATGATTTATAACTTGCAACAATTGTGCATGCATTGAAGATGTGGAGGAATCACTTTCTCAGAAGGAGGTTTGTCTTGATGACAGACCACTGTGGTATAAAACATTTGTTTGACTAGCCAAGGTTAAATGCTAGACAAGCCAGATGGATGGAACTGATCAACGAGTTTGATTTTGAAATAAAACACATATAGGGAAAGGAAAATAAAGTGATAGACACACTTATTCAGAGTGTGCAGACTATGCATTTAGTAGTAGCAGGTGTAGGGGAGTATGACATCCAAAGAAGGATCAAAACCCTCTTGCAAGAAGACAATTTATTCAATTAGATGAGGGAAGGCTTACAACAAGAATCTAATGAAAGAAAATGTGAAGGGTATCAGGTTACATCTGATAACCTGTTGTTGTATAATAACAGATTCCCTATGCTAGAGTTAACGTGCTTGAAGAAAATGATTATGGATGAGTTCCATAGGAGATCCCATGTAGGCCATCCTGGTTACCAAAAAATGGTAACAACAATGAGGCAATTACATTATTGTCCTAGGATGAAGCAAGACATTGTCGAGTACATTACCAAGTGTCTAGAATGTCAACAAATGAAAGTTGATCACAAGCATCTTGCAGGTTTATTGCAACCTTTACCATTTCCATAATGGAAATGGGAGACTATCTCCATGGATTTCATTATTGTTTTACCAAGGAAAGTTAGGCAACATGATGAAATCATGGTGGTAGTGGATAAGTTGAGCAAGGAATCTCACTTCATCCCTATGAAATCCCCGTTTAAGGCCAGATATGTTGCTAATGTTTTCGTGAAGGAAATTTTTAGGTTGCATGGTTTACCCAAGACCATAATCTCAGACAAAGATGCTAAGTTTACCTCACGTTTTTGGAGGAGTATGTTTGTAGAGTTGGAAACATAGTTGGAATTTAGCATGACTTACCATCCTTAGACATATGGTCAGACTGAAAGAGTAAACAAAGTGCTATAAGACATGTTGAGAATTCATGTTATGCATCGGCCCAAGCAATGGGAAGAGTACCTACCCCTAGTTTTCCTATAACAATGGTTATCATGAATCATTGAATATGAGCCCATTTGAGGTTCTGTATGGAAGGAAATGTAGAGTTCCAATTAGTTGGGACAATCCAGTGGATAAGATCACACTTGGACTAATGTAATACCCCAAGGACGTGCCCCAGTTATATTATGTATTGTAATCGTGTTTATAGGCTGGTGAGCCAAGTGTATATAAGCTGGTGGGATTATGTGTTATTTAGGTCGGAGAACCTAGGTGTTAAAGGCCATGAGCCTGATTTTTGTATATGTAATTATGTAGATCATTAATAAAATATAAACATCATTGCGTGCTGACCGACCACAAAGAAAGAGTGATGGGGGACTAATATTCCACAAGGTTGGGTAAGGGAGGAGGCTAAGTGTGTGGGCCTAGGGGCTAAGCTAGGGGGATTACCTCTAAAGAGAATAATAATCTATTATTATTTTCTAAAGGCTAAGGTGGATAATTGACCAAGTGTTGTCCTAAGTTCCTTGAAAAGGAACGTATGATAAGTGGAACTCATGCAGCTCCAGGAAGACAAGTGTCAACATGAGCACATGTAGTTAAAATTGATGAGTCAACTCGTGTTGGGGGCGTTCTGCCATTCTTCCATCCTCCATCTGAACCGTTTTTGCCTCTGCGTCTGCATTTGCATACCCGTGCACAGTGAAGGAAACCCGCACGAGAAGGTTGTTCGTCCTGTCCATTCTGCCATCCTCCGCCTGAACCCGAGACCTCCACCATCGACCTCTATGTTTTGTTCTCTGGTCACACATCCTGAACCCAGGGATAATTTCCAACTGATCCGTGTCTTCTGTGAAGCTCGAGCATCCCGTAATTGTTTGTGCCATGTGTGTCATAACTGTTGGTTGTTGTGGCTATGTAGTTCATTGGTTGAGTGTGGCTTGCTTCCGTTGTTTGTTCATTGTTGAGCCTTGTTCTTGTCCTCCTTGTGTGGGAATGGAGTTGAAGAAGCAGGTTGTTAGGCCTGTGTGCAACACTCTCTCCAGCTGAGGGAGGTGGTTGTGGTTGAAGAGGCAGGTTGTCAGGCCTGTGGGCAACTCTCTCCAGGTGAGAGAGTGTGCTGTGGAAGTGAGTTCTCTTGGAAGGAGTCACGTAGCTGCTATAGAGCTTTGAGAATTACGGTCTGACCTGTTGCTAAAACCCAAGGCACAGGAGGTGAAGCAGCCGATGGACTATGTGACAGTGAAGGTGTATACTCCTGGGGCGGGACAGACATGTGGGGAATGAGATTCTACGAGTAGTGGACATAAGTGGATCCTGGGAGAGAATCCTTCCTCATAAACTGTGTGTCTTCCTGTTAACCTTGCCTAACCTAGGATTCCCTTGCCCGGTGGATCTTAGTCCCAGCTCGGGGATGACCTACTGCTAAGAGTGATGAGCAGTGTGGTCTAAGGCTGGGAGGTTTGTGGAAGGTTTGCACGGAGTTGGTGGTGTTACTCCAGTTGAAAAGATAAGTATCAGTCTATGCTTAATTTATACGTTATGCATGTTTATGCTCTTGATGCTTGAATGTGATCATGTGTTCTATTGCATGTGAATTTATTGTTAACCTTGTTTAAATCTGAATGGTAACAATAACTTTTTGTTATGTGTTTAATTTTGATTAAAATGCATGTTATATATATAAGTGTATATTCCGTAATGGTAGCATTACTCGGTCTCTTTATTGGCCGGGGATGCTACAATTTGGTCTCAGAGCTAAGTACAATGTATGCGTAGTGGCATTGCCCCGACGGTGGAGTTGTTGTCCGGGGAATGTTACAATATGGTATCAAAGCATGGTTTCAACATTGAGCCTAGATGGGCTATGTTAGTGGTAGTTGAAGCAAAATTTTCAGAAAATAATTGTTGTCAGAATGGACAAAATTCAAGTTCAGAGCCAAGGTTTCAAACATTGATCCTAAATGCGCTGGATAAGTGGTCATTGGACCCAAGGTTTCAAGAGGAAATTGTGTCTAGAGGACCAATTTCGAACCTCAGAACCTTCCTGAGTGCCAAGAAGTTAACTTGGCCATGTTACGAAGCTCAAGAGGAGTAGTGGTATCGTAAAGCCCCGATAGACGTGGTATTTGGCCACAGAGAGAGAGATCAAAACACTGGTGGTGTTGGGACCGTAGGATCTGTTTGGAAGGAAGGGAAATCCTTTACGACCGTCAGATATGGAGAAGGTGTAGAAGGGTTATCCTAGAAGCCCTTCAAACTTTGTGACTTCAGTGAAGTTGATGCAAACTAAGAGAAAGGCCGAAGCTCGAAACTTTGAAGTCCCGAGGAGATATCTACACCATAGATCTGGGGAGAAGTCATATTGTTAGATCAAACCAAGAGCCGAACTAGTGGGTCATGATGATGCCACTTGGATGGACGTGGACACATGGGATGTGTGCCACGTGTCAGTGGGTTCCAAACCCGTGGAAGGTTGAAATTTCATATGGAATGTGACGTGTGACACCCATCTGATTGGGCCATGAGTCAGTAGCTAGTATTTTACTACGTGGCACTCCATATGAGCATGGTTAGTGGGACCCGAGGTTATGTAATGAAGTTAAAGGTTGGAGGACCCACAGTGGCGTTGATCACGATACATCAAGATCAATGACCAGAAGGCATTGCGAGGACCCAAGTTGCACGTAAGTTAATTATCCAAGGTGGTCCCACAATCCAAATTGTGGTTTCACTGAGGGGTTACATGTCAGCATCAGAAGAATTGCGGGACGAAAGGTGGGTTTCTCCAAACCACTGTTGCATGCCCCCGCAATTGGAAAATGTTAAGTGATGTGACGTAATGATGTCACCAAAGGTGATTGGGAATGTTCGAAGATTAGCAGTTTGGAGGTACGGATGCGATATCCTTCGAAGATCCGAAGCCCCAAAGACCTAAAGTTCTGGAACTTAGGCACCTAAGGTTCCATAGTAAGTGTCAGTTGTCGGATGCTGAGTAGACGTGGATGGTTGATCTGCCCTACTTTGCGAGTCTGGTAATCTGAACTCTGAGAGATTGTTGTGTGGTGCTTTGGAATCTTTCGAAGGCCTAAGTAAGCACCTAACGATCTAGCGCTTGGTCATGGCCCGTGATTGCATGGGTTGGGGACTGAGAGGAAGGGGCTAGTGCCCGAAAATTATTGCAAAGCAGAGAAAAATATCGGAAAGAAAATGAAATCTGAACGTTTTCCTTAAATCAGATTGGCTTATGAACACTATGAGAATTGTTAAGTATTGATGACTTGACAAACTTCGGTTGACTGCACATTGTGTTTGCAAAGTTTAACGAGTGTCAGAACCGAACCGAATTGCCACTGAGTGCAGAGAAATGAAGGAGGCACATAATGATTCCAGTTCAAAGAATGAAGTAAAAGGAATGGATGACCATTTGGGAGTTGAAGGACTGAACTCCAACAGGCATGGAGAAGAGATAGATAAGGAAGGAAATATGATGAAAATCATTGAACGATTGTAGAAATATTCCCAGGCTCACCGAGAAGATAAAAAAACTCTCATGAAATCCAAGGATCGATAGGGATAATTCAACTTAAAGTTGATGTAGATTCTGGAGAGAATCGAAAAGAAGTTGGATAAGGAGAGTGACGCAAGAAAAACAGGGAGTCGCAGGATCCGTGAGAAGGAAGAAAGATCAAGGAGTGTTAGTAGACACCATCATCACTCCCAAGGTCACTCCAAGAGGAGAGAACATAGTATTTCAAGCCCATATCCTACCAGAAAGCACAAGAGATCTGGAGTGGATGAGATGAAGGGAGAAATGAACAAGATTAAGCCTCCTACGTTTGATGGAGAGCACAATAAGGAGGAAGACGTCGAGACACAGTTTCTTGGCATGATGAAATATTTCCAACTACATAATTATTCCTCTCATGCTGAAGGAAGAATTGCAATATATCAACTGAAAGGAAAATCATCCATGTGGTGGGATCAACTGGTGCAGGGGCATCACATTAAAGAGAAGGATATTACCTGGAAAGAATTCAAGAGGTTTTTCGAAAAGAAATACTTGACTAAAATATATTATGACCGAAAGAAGAAAGAGTTCTTTGAACTCAAGTTGGGCAACATGACCATTGATGAATATGAGAGAAGGTTTTTGGAATTGTTGAAGTATGTTTCGTTCATCAAAGATGAGACTCTCAAGATTCAAAGGTATCTGAGTGGACTGCCACCTTCAATCAGTGACAAGATCCAGTATGATGACCCAAAGACTATGGAAGAAACTTTAAGGAGAAAAAAAATGCTTATATGATCAACAAAAAGAAAAGCCTACTTTCCAAAAATATTGGGAAGACAAGAAGAAGTTTAAGAGGGAGAAGAGGAAAAAGGGAAACAAACCACCATTTTTCAGGAATAGCCCTCAAGGACAGCCAGGTTTTAGAGAACTCAGGAAGGCTGAAGTGGGTAGACAAATGCCAAGATAGCCACCTATGGAATGTGAGATCG
>CBVK0101244772.1:0-17879 GCA_900067695.1 Picea abies
AAAAATCTACTGAATGGTAAATTTATCTATAAATACAGAAAAATAACTTCCTTCAAAAAATAAGTTAATTGCATTAACGATGCACCCAAAAAATAGTCACGCACGGTCGACGGTGCACATATAGATATTGTGAGCACCATTCCTGGTGCATCAGTGTAAACTAACGCACCAAACAAAATATGTTCTACTATGTTATGCAGTGCGTTGGAAAACAGTATTGCACCAGGGTGCTACACTACAACACATATGCCCCAATGCATTACATTTATCCTACACATTGCTTAAACCAAAAAAAAAAATTAAAATATTAACGCATGTAAGCAATTATTTAGAAATTAGCAAAAAAGAGGTGTGTATACGTTCACTACATGCACATATGCATGTAACAAACATCGACGCACCGTCATATAAACTTTTCCAAATTTTCGAGTATGGAACTTTGTGCGGTGCATTCTAGTTGTTACTATCACACCACATACGGTGCCACCAAAAAATTTACGGGGTGCATTGCAACACAATGTTACATTTCTCAGCGATGTGTTTGAGAAACATGAACACCATGGTGTGCACGTTTACCAATGCACTACGTAAAAATATATCAGATAAGGGAGATGCACCATGTACTTTAACAACCCGATACATTATTTGTACTTTGATGCACCGCCCCACCAGTTATATGATTTTCTTTGGTGCGTCATTAAATGGACGCGTCTGTGCATTTATGTTTACCAATGAAACGTCTAGAAAGGTAACAAAGTATGTGATATACCCTATAAATTTATAGGTCGCACTATAGGCAGTGTGAGCCGAGTGCTTCGAACGCACCGCGCAATTTTTTTTGTTTTTTTTTACACTTAAAATTTCACTCAATTTTAAATTTTAATCCAGGGAAAACTTAAGTTATGAAGAAACAAGGACATTACCTAGACATTTTGTCGTCGGGGAGGCATGGTTTTTTGTGAATAAAAGGGGGGAAATTCCTATTATATAACTTTTACTTTACAAAAATCCACATGGCTACAATCTGCCAGTTATTCCGCCAGATTAGCGGAAACCGGAACAGGTGGCAGAATGTGATGTCACTAATCAAAATGGAAATCCTCCATCTGCCCTGGCAAATGAAAACCAGAGCAGGTGGCGGATTCGAGTCTTTCCAGCACTGTGTTAGGCAACTAAGACAGACAGAAGACATACACTGAAAACAAAATACATAACTGTAAAACTACTCAATAGCAATGCATGAAGCCAAGTTGAGAATGCTCGTGATAGCCAAGCCAAGTAGATTACTCATTTGCACCAGAGGTCGTGTCACTCGGGTCACCACTGAGGGGGTCATCCCTAAGCTGGAGAATGAATGGCCTCACGCATGTCGAAGAGTGCTGGGTTGCAGGTGCATTCAATTATGCCTCGTAGAGCATGTTAATTCGTTGATGCATGAGGGTGTCCTGATGAATTTGATCAGCCATGTGGCTTCTGAGCGCAAAGACCAGTGCGAGCTGCTTCGGATGGAAGAAGGGTTGTGGTACATGGCCGAAATCTAGGAGTGTCGAGAGTGGTGGAGGTGCCAAGACCGGGCCACCCTCCACAACCATGCCTAAGACTATCACCTCCTCGCCTGAGTCTTCCTGAGCCACATCCAAAGTCTCCATCACCCTGAGATTGTTTTCTGTAGAGTCCTTGGATTGAATTATGTCCTCAGGGTCTAAGTGGAGGAATTCCTCCTCAATTATCCTAGTCTCATCCTTGGCTTCCTACGGTTGTTGGATTATGGCTGAAGCACTTGTGCTTGCTGGTGTATGGTTGGGGGGCTGCCAGTTATCAGGCAATGTGAAGAGGAGGGATTCTAGAGGGACTTGGATAGGTTCCTCTCGAATCACCTCCTCCACATATCCCATTGGCGGCGTTCTGGCCTTCTCCCATCGTTGAGTTCATGCTATGGACAAGGCCCGCTTTAGTCTCTGCACCCTCCATTGTCTAGCTGCAAAATTGTACCAGGTAGGGTCACGACACGACCTTCCCCTTTCCCTTGGCATGGCGGTGACAGAGAGGGTGCGAATGAGCAGGGTAAGAGAAATGGGAGCCGAATGGATACCGCACCGGTGCTCAAAACATTCGGGCTGGTGGAGCGCAATGGTAAGATGGATCCAACCTCGTCTAAGCGGGAGGATAATGTTGAGGCCATACATGACCTCTGTACCGGGCTTCTCTCAGCCATTACACCTGAAGGTCACAAGTTTTCTCGCTCGAGGGAACTATCCTCCTCTTCTCAATGGGCAGTGATGGCCCCCTTCCATTTTAATGGTGAGGAGAAAGGTGTTGACTTGCCATTTTAATGGTGTGTGTCTGGGGTAGGCTACGTGGCCTCCCTGCGCAATGTGGCACCCCATCCGGGATTGGATAATTGTTTATGGCCAAGTCCAAGGAGCGATATGAAAGCTCAAAGAGAGGAGAGGTTTATGTGTTCCATTGGATTAGTTCCATCGTGGAATACACCCCTTCAATTTCGAGATAATCTGCTACTTTGTTCGCCTCTCTTTTCACATGTGAGGGGATGAGGGTGATGTTGGGTTGTAGGAGGGATCCAAACTCTTCCAGTAGTCTTCAGAGTCTCCAACTGGGAAAGACCTTAAGGGGGTGTAACCCATGAACAATTTTGGTTGTAATTTCGATGATGATCTGGGAATCCCCCTCCATTATGATCTTAGTTAGGTTGTGTTCCATTGCTACCTTAATTCCTCTAAGAAGGCTCCATAGCTCAACAACATGATTTGTATTGAATCTGAGATAGCCTGTTGCATAATGGAGAATTTTCCCTTCTATATTTCTAAGGACCGCTCCAAAGCCTATCGGTCCTGGGTTCCCTTTTGACGCTCCATAAAAATTTCATTTAATGAAACCTGGGAGTGGGGGGGACCAAGTGCTTGGGCTGCTGGTTGTTCTGGTGATCCCATTTATATGTGTTTTTCCCATAAGATTGAGCTACCAGGTATGAAGGATATGACTTTCGCCCATGTGGCAGTTTAGGTCCTCTTGGGACCATTGCGCACTCTTAATTGTTTCTCAAATCAAGTTCATGATTCTTTCCCACGTTGAGATGGGGGGGAGGTAGTCGAGCGAAAAATCCTTTTTTTTCTTTCCTTCCAGATTTTCCATATGGTGAAGTCAACTAGAAGTTGCCAAATGCGATCCAATATTGGGTTTCGATAGGAAATTGAGTCCCATTTTTCAACTGTGCTTATGATACTGGCTCGGTTTCTGTTAGAGTGACACATTATTTGTGTTCCCAAATCCCAAATTGTCTCACTGTAGTGGCATTGGTTGAACAGATGCTCCATCGTTTCTCCCTGTTGCTAACAAAGGGAGTATATGTAGGGGCCTATGAAACTTCACTTCCGGAGATTGTCCCAGGTGAGAATGTGATTCTGGACTGTAAGTTGTAGGAAGATGGACACCTTAGGCCAAAGTTTTGGATTCCATATCTTACCCCAGATGCGCTCTTTAGGTTGCTCCTGGTAATTCCCCTGCAAGTAGTAGGCTTCTTTGACTGAGAAGTTGCCTACTGTGGAGTGCCCCCATCTAAGTATGTCTGAAACTTCTCTGATGAGGATTTTTCGTTGATTGGCTTAAGCTTGCTAGGCACACAAATCTAGCTCTATTTGAAGGTGAAGTTCATGTGGTTCAGTCTTCCAAATGTGCCATGGTAGGTGCTTGTCATTCGCTCTCCATAGATCCTTTACCAACTGAAAGTCCCAGTGATGCAATTGTTGGTCCAGGGGAATGAGTTCCTCAAGAATGGCTAAAGGTGGTTTTTGTTGCCAAGAGTCTTGCCAAAACAAGGCGTGTTCACCATTTCGGATCTCCCAGAATGCATGTGTCTGAATGAGAAATCGGTTGTTCCAAGTTGTGTTCCAAATATTTGATCCCTGAATCTGATCATTGAATCTGATTAGTTTCTCTTCTCTTGTGGTGGGAGCATATTTCCTTTTCTAGATTTTTGCCTAGAGTTTTGTGGGGTACTTGAGCCAGCGCCACCACAATTTTTCCCCCATGACTTGATTTAATTTTCCTAGATCCCTAAGCCCTAGTCCCCCCAAGGCCTTAGGCTTGCAGATCTTGTCCCAACCTACTAGAGCCCACTTCTTGTTTGGGTGATGCCCATGCCATAATAAGCATCATTGAATGTTCCTAACGGCTCAGATGACAAATTGGGGAGTTGTTAAGGGTGTAAAGAGGTAGGTTGGCAAGGCTTGAAGAACATACTTTAGAATCACTAGCCTAGCAGCAATATTAAGAGGTCTGAAGGTCCAGTTGTTGAGTCTATTGGAGATGGAGAGTAATTAAGAGGTCTGAAGGTCCAGTTGTTGAGTCTATTGGAGATGGAGAGTAGTAGGTTCTCCCAGGAGATATTACGAGCAACTGCTTTTGTGAGCGAAATGCCCAGATAATTGGACGAAAGGGATCTCTTGGGGATGCCCAGGAGACGAGAGATATGAATTTGGATAGCCACTGGGGTGTTGAAGAAGTAGAGATTTGATTTTTCAAGGTTTGAGGCCATACTTGAAGCATTAGCAAAGTCTGTGAGGATGGAATTGAGCTTATTGGCTTCCTGGGAAGTCAGAGTGTTTAGCAGAAGAGTATCATCGACAAACTGGTTGTGAGAGGGGGTTGGTTGAATATTGTGCAAGGGTAGGCCTTTAAGGGAGCCTTCCAAAACCGAGACCTTGACGTAGTGTCCCAACCCCTCCGCCATTATGACAAAGAGGAAGGGGGAGAGGGGGTCACCTTGTCGGATTCAAGGATGATTTTAAGGATGGAAATTTATATTAAAATGTAGAAACATGGGATAATATTACTAACCCTTAATATGGAAAATGTAAAATGTTTGGCCATAGTTATGTAAAAATATTCAAATTTCTAAGGATTTTATGCGCTTTCTATAAAATTTTGGCGAATTTTAAGGTAAAATAATTTAATTCTACGGAATTTGAGTGAATCATTTTTAGAAAAAATGGAAATTAGCAAATCATTTTTTGGGAAAAGCCATGGAAAATTGGCCCATTTGCAAAATTTAGCCCCTAAAATCATCTATGGTCGGATTCCTTTGGTGGGAGAGAAGGGCTAGGAAGGTACTCCATTAACCAAGATAGAGAAAAAGGTTGAGGAAGTGAGTCTCGTGATCCAGGCTACATAGTGATTGTCGAATCCAAAGGTTTCGAGGAGGGAGCATATGTATTGCCAACTGATTCTATCAAAAGCTTTAGAGAGGTCGAGTTTGATGAGCATACCTGGAGTCTTGGTTGTTTTTAGCAAGTGGATGACCTTGTGAGCTAGGATAACAATGTCCATGATTTTCCTGCCTTCCACGTAGCCCGCCTACTCTTTGGAGATAATAAAAGGCAGAATCGGCTTGACATGCATGGCTATGACCTTAGTGATAATTTTGTAGATCAAATTATAGAGAGCTATCGGTTTGTATTTTTTGGGATGTGTGACTTTTTCCTCCTTTGGGATGAGCGTGAGGAAAGTGGAATTGAAGGCTGAGAGGGCTTGTCCCGAGGTTCTAGATTCCTCCACCACCTGCCAAACCTCTTCTTTATCATTGGCCAACAGTAATGGAAGAATTTTGTCATGAAGACATCTGGACCGGGAGCTTTACCTGGAGGCATTTCCTTGACAGCTTGATCTACTTCTTCTTGGGTGATGGGTCTCGCCAGGGCTTCATTCTATTATTGAGTGATAAGGGAGGGGTATGTTCTTGGTAATCTTGTGGATCATTGGAATTATGTCATCGTTGGGCTCTATTGAGAGGTCTTTGTAGTATTTTGTTAGTTCTTCTTCTATTTTGTTATGGTCCCTGATGGGGTTTTCCTGGGCATCCTCCAGTTGGGTTATTTTGTTGATGTATCTTCGATGCACCATGGATCAGTGAAAGAATTTGGTGTTCTTCTCGCCTTCTTTGAGCCATTGCACCCTGGATTTCTGTCTCCAGAGTAATTCTTCATGCTCCTTTCTCTCTTCCAATTATTCCTTGAGCTCCTCCTCTTCCTTCATTAAGTTTTCCATTTTGTCCCCCATTATGAAGTTCTTTTGCAAGGTTTCCAGGCGTTGCTTCATTTCTTGCATTCTTTGCATGATATTCCCAAAGACAATCTTGTTCCAGCATTTTAGTTGTTTTTTAAAGCTTTTCAGCCTCTGCTGGAATTTGTACATGCAGGTGTCATGTTCTATTTATGCGTTCTTCCACCAGGAATTTGAGAGCCGATGGAAATCTGGGTGGGAGAGCCAAAATTTCTCAAATTTGAAAGGCTTGAGTTTGGGCGTCATCCCAGCATCCAGATAGAGTGAAACGGGCCAGTGGTTCGAGCTATTTTCTGTAGGATGTTGGCCTCAATGGCATGGTCTTCCAGCAACAAAGCTTATGAAATGAGGAAGCAGTCTAGCCGGCAAGCTACATGTTGATGTCCAGATCTACGGTTGGACCATGTGAAAATTCCATTCCTAGTTTCTATACCTACTAGATCCAGTTGGTCTATGAGGGCTCAAAACTTACTGATGTCTTGAGCAAGCCTCTTGGAACCTCCTATCTTTTCCTCTAATGTGAGGATGATGTTGAAATCGCCTCCTGGTAACCAGTTGGGAAAGCTCAGTGGTGATTTGAAAGTGGTTATTCGCTTCAAGAAAATCTCTTTGTCCTGGGTGCTCTCAGGTCTGTAAGCATTTGTGATCTCACCCTCTTTGGTAGATCCTATGACTTTGATGTGAGTCTGTGATCGTACCCACTGTGTAGAAGGGTCTATCTATGGTGACCATTCTTGGATTCCATAAGACCACTAGACCGCCTATTGCTCCATTAGAGTTAGTGTGAAGGGAGTCGTAGCCTCTCCAGCAACGCCGAAAGATGTTTGTCGCTTCTTCACCTGCACATTTTGTCACGTGCAAGAGGAGAATGTATGGATTTTCAACACGTATACAGTCTCGAAGATTCCTCTGCTTGTATCTTCCATTGATCCCTATGATATTCCATGTTATGATCTTAATCATGATGAGTTGGGAGGTGGATGGAGGTATCCCTCTGTAAGCCTTTGGATCTAGCCTGAGTTGAGCATAAAGTTACTTAATTCCTTGATGAGTTGTTGGGATGATTTGCATCCCCATATTTTATTTTCCCGGGATGGTTGTTTTGGCTCAGTAGTTGGGTCTAAGGATATCCCTAGTCTCGAGGTGGAGCCTACAATGGAATCAATGAATACTTTGTGAACCTTTCTGAGTTGTTCCACAGGGATGGTGTGCAGATCCTTTCGCTTGAAGGCTTCCTCTAGTTTTTTGAGATATATGTATGCCAAATCTTGCTCATCCGGTTGCATGAGAGTGTCCCCACTTTCATCCGGATTATCCCCTTGGTGGTCTTCTTTGCCTTTTTTGGTTTGTGCGTGGCTTTGTCATTTTCTTTCTCCTAGTTGTCTTTTTTGTGCGGGTCTCCTACCTCTTCTTCTCCAGGAATTTTATTGAGAATGTCATAAGAGTTTTTAGTGGGTATTTTCGAAGTGTTGTCTTGATTCTGCTTCCTAGGAGGGTGTCTTTTCTTGCATGTGACCATGGTGAAGCCATTCTTTTTCTTCCCCTATCCAGCTTTGGGGATTTGGGCATTCAAGGGGCAGTCTTGAAAGAGGTTTCCATGCTCGTGACACTTCCTACAATGGAAGGGAATGTGCTCGTAGTCCATTGTTTGATTCCAATCTTCATCTTGATACTCTAAGGTTAATGATCCCGGTAAAGATTTTGAAATGTCCATGTAGACACAGATCCAAGCATAGGAGGTGTATTTCCTTTGCTTTATGGATTACGAGGATTTAACATATCATCCCACGGTATTTCCTATACCCATTAGGATTTCCTATAGCCAAATTTCTTGCAGCAGGGAGTATAGCCTAATCCATACTAGATCCATTGTGAAGTCCTCTTTCTCTGGGATGAAGTAGTCCATCCAGAATCGAAGAAATAGCCCTGCTAAGTTATAAATGTATGGCCCATTATCAAAAATTATATCCTTGTCTTCCAGATTGTAAAGGATGATCGTAAAAAACCCCTTGGAGATGAGCTAAACTTCGTAATCTCCCTTGGGGTTCCACCAGTCTTTGATCCATCTCAGGAGATCCTGTTCTGAAGGCCAAAGACCCAAGAACTTTCCTATGAGGGAGCGCATGAACTGAGTGTGTTCCCAAACCCTAGTTGAGCTTCTGAGATACCTTGGGGGCTTATCATATTGAGGAATGCATTTTCCTAGTTCCCATCCTCGAGATGCCTTTGGATGAGATGTGCTTGGCTCCACATCCATTTCTTTGTTGAGTCCCTTATCTTTGGCTAGGAGTTTCTCTCTCAGGTGTGGTGGCTCAAAAGTAGGCCTCTTAGCACACAGTCCAACTCTGTCGTTTTCTGCCACATTCATGTATGAGGGGGGTTTCCCCCCTCTTCTGGGCTCATCCTGTACTGTCAACTGCGGCGTATCTGTTCAGACCGGTGCGTCTCATGCAACCATTTCAACTACAGAAGGAGAGTATCAAACAAAGTACTGTTAGAGTTTCACTAGGATTTTAGAGGCTCCGCTCAACTCATCCATGTGGTTATGAATCAGGGAGGCATGGTTGCAACGTACTTAGAAAAACAAAATTTTCCCACCGTTTGGAAAAATTCAAAATTCATGCATCGAGCAATAGATGAAAGGAAGGAAACCAAGGAAAGCACTGATGGAAGAATGCTTCAGATAGGAAAAGGTTGCACCAGTGTTGTTGAGCTCTACAACACTAAAAATGGTAAAAATGATTTTTACCGTCAGTAATTGTTTTTTATAAAACCTTGTTCCAGTACGCCCGATGAACAATTGCACCGGGGCATGCATATATATATATATATATATATATATATATATATATATATATATATATAGTCCTAGCATGATGCGCGTGTTTTTTGGAACATGTGAACACTGGTGCGTTTACTACTACATAACGCACTACTGTACTTTTTTGAAAAATACACATAACGCACTACTGTACTTTTTTGAAAAATACAATGGTGCGAAATTTTTTGTTTAAGCATGACACGGTTCGATGTAATAATAGATGCACTGGTGCAGTCGATTTTACATAGAGCACAGCGTAAATTTAAAAATTAACCCGAACACGGTGCTCCATATTGGAGCATTGTTGCACACCAGTGCACATGGTACAATGGAGTGCACCGGAATATATTTTTTGACACAATCATACATTGGTGTGTAAATATTTTTTTATTTAACCATATAACGGTGCGCTTCACTAATAGCGCACCGGTGCTTCTAGTGTTACGTTGTGCACCAGATCTTTTTTAAAGAGCGTTATTACGGTGCGTCATTATTTATGTAGCGCACCGGATAATATTTTTCTTTATTTGAAATAACCCTTCTATGGTGTGCTAGTTTTGAGGGCACTGATGCGCCTCTTGTATAAAACACACCAGTGCATTATGTACTTATAAAAGCACCGGCATAAAAACATCCGCTAAAAACTACGTCTGCTCACCTCTGCTAGTATCATTCACTATAAACGGATTTTTGGGCTATTTTTATAGGATCGTCCGCAAAAACCTCTGTTAGTGGATATTTTCTTGTAGTGAGGCATCCATGATTCCATAATTTCCTATATAACTTGATGACGCACCACCGCAACTAAACAACAACTTCTATCATTTTAAAGAGAAACATTGAGGACAATTACCCAACAACCATTGTTGATTTTAACATCTACCTCCAACAAACTCCTGATGAAAATCATGTCGAACAGATCATTTTCTTTGGTTCTTATCTTGATGGAACAAGATCATTCTGGAAAATTCAAGGAATGATGTTACTAACATGATTTGACAACTAGGTCACCCAATCTTCTTATTTACACTTAGTGCATCCAACACAAAATGGCATGATCTCTATGTAGTCATGCCTAGAAACCCTGCCATTTATTCAAGCAAGTAACAACAATGGAAAAATCAAAATATTATCTCCGACCCTCATCTAGCATCTCTATACATGCACCACAGGTTCAAAATATGTTGTGAAGAGATCTTGGAGGGGCACCTCCATTTAATACACTATTGTCACGTGTTTGTTTTCTAACACTCCTACCAATGGCATTTATATAATATTATTATATTATTTGTTCATCTTCTAAGAATCCTTGCATCTAATATATATGAAAGGAAACATTGAGATTGTGCACATGTTCATGGTTTTATATAGTTGTAAAATGCTCCTAATATGGGAACACTCAATTGGGAAACTATTAATGAGGTTACTCTTGCAAAGGATTAGTTCAACAACTTTATTATAGCATGGAACCCTCATCACTTCCTACAATGATCTAAAAATATATGACGAAGACTTGATGAACTTGATTTAATTAATTTCGTCTCAATCCGAGCACTTTGAAATTTGAGCAAATTTTGATCCCCTGATCATACAATGAGACCCCATCTTACACTGCTCAAATTTTGATGATCCATGATTGTTTAACACTACTTCAATATTCCAAACCAATTCATCCCATGACTATGCAAAACTACTCAATCAAGTTGAATGACGCACAAATTGCATAATAAGTTCTTCTTGCAAAAGAAAGGCTCTAACATTCAATGTTGCTATAATGCACCATGGGAGTTGCACTCAATCTCATCACTATTCATTGACAATAATGGGTGTAAAACATACATTCCTGCTCATAATGATGACAAGGCAAACACCCACAACCATGACATCTTACAATCTAGCTTGGAAATGTTGATTTTTAGCCTATTCTCTCCCTCCATGCGGTGCAAAAATATATTGCAATGTACGCATAAAAGCCAAAGTCAAAGTATGAAAGATATCACCATATGCTAAGTAAGATCACAAATGTTGCACCTAAACTTGATCCTATCACTATTTCCAATCAAAAATTTATTACTTAACCTGTTGCTAATTGTGACATAGGTGCATAAGAAACATGCCAAGTGTTGCAAAAACTACTCCTAACAATTAGTAGCTAACATTTTTATCCTTGAATTTTAGACTCAAAATCTTTAGGCACCTTTCACCTCACTCAAATTATTCACTTCCATCCACCAACTTCATTGATGCATACATTAAATTCCCACCTCTACTCCAATCCATCCCTCTCATCAAGGTGGTGCACTTGTGGTCTTTTGATGCTCATCGTAAAAAGAAAAGTGGAAATAAAGGGAATCCAAGGCCATTGTTCATGTCTCATGTCTCGCCATGTTACTCTTCAATCCCCACCTTAGATTCAAATTATTGCATTGATTGTTGTAGGTCCAGTCTCATTTTGTACAAACCTTTCCACAATATTTCCTCTGACATTGTACACGGTCGGGAATGTTTCCCATACATTGGAGGAACCACAACCCCTTGAAGGTAGTGAAATGCTTCCAGATGGAATTCATTCTCCTCATCCCATCGAATTAAATGAATGGAAACCCCTCTCTCAACTACAACCTACTAACATCATCCAACTAAGTGACCTTGACATGCTTGGTCATTGTGACTTTGGAAATATCCATAATTCAAATGATACATATATACCCTTCCACTTGCAAGAGAAAGCCATACAATTCATAGACGACACCTACTCTCGCCACCTAATTCGGGAAGCATTCTTTTCCAACCTTCCCTCACCAAATTCATTGTCCCCCAACCAATTCAAAGCTTTAAACATTGCGCTACATCACTTTGAAAAATGTGAAACCACCCCTCCATTAAGAATGATTTTCCAAGGTACTACATGTACTAGAAAGTCTTACTTAATTCGTTGTACTAAAATGCACTACGTGCAATTTCCCAACACTTTCCCTCTCCATTGTTATTTCTTTCCCCAACTGGTGTTGCGGCCTTCAACATACATGCATCAACCATGCATATGGCATTTCGAATTCCTATGCATTATTTCAAACCTTTAGAAGGGAAATCACTAGCAATACTCCAACAAGAGCTTCAACATATCCATTACATCCTCATTAACAAGATGAGCTTTATCAATGATCCAGACTACTTGGAGCATGAAATGAGACCGGAGATATAATAAAGAAATATACTGAGATATTGCAAGAGATACAATAATGTAAAAGAGATATATCAGATATATATAACACGAGGCACATATATACAATAATACACAATTTCTATTAATGAGTGAAATGTACAGAACTATAAAATTACAGAGTGAAAGACTCACTAGAATGGTGGCAGCTTATCTCTGAGAAGAGATGTGACAGCTACGCTCATTCGCAATAAGATGATATCTCTGAGAAGAGATGTGACAGCTACGCTCATTCGCAATAAGATGAGTACAATGAGGCTCGAAAGGCCTTTTTAACATAAATGGAGAAACCCTAAACATCCAAAAACCTAACCCCCGGAAGACAAAATCCAAAAGGTTTGCAACCCAATGTGGAGATGAAGCGCCAAAAGTCATGTGGGCCTTGATGGGGTAAGTTGGTACAACAACTTCCCAGGGTTGTAACTTTTGCATACGATCTTCATTTTAGGCACACAATAGCCAATTGGAAAGATCTATCCAAGGACTACACATTGTCTCGTCAAACTTTGACCCCATCTACTATTTGATTGTGGCGAGCTCCAAAAATGTTGTTTAGGGCCTCAAAACCACCCCGAAAGTTTAGGAATCAAAAATCTAAGAAATAACTACCAATGTTGAAAACTGCATGTGAGCCAGTTGGAATAGGTGGGTGGCCACTGAATCCATCTATATCAATCCTCCCCCCTTAAGAAGCAATGGTCTCCATTATGTTGAGTTCTCGTGGGATATGGGAAAGTGTTTGTTGAATATGAACCTTCGTGAGTTGCTTGCCTTGCTGGAGACGTTGCATTGCTTGGCTCATGGAAGGCTATTGTGAACTTGATGTTGGAGGGGTTGGACCTTTTTAACCAGTATGACTATATAAGATGACTTTTTGCAGAAGGAATCTTTGTGCTTTGCTTCAATTTTTCCGACCTGCCTCTCGTGGATAGAAGGGGCTTTAACTGAGGCTGTAGTGGTCATAGTGTCCTTCTTTTCACTTCCTTCCTGAATCGTGAAGAAGATAAACTCCGTCGTATGAGAGACAACTTTGTTGCACTGTTGTTTTGAAACAGTAGTCGTAACTACTTATGGTATCCTATAGAGATGAGCCCCCGGAATAACAATGACACTACAGGGTCGAGACTCATAAACAGCATGGAGCTTCCACATATATGGTTGGTCCAAAATAACATCACATACATCCAGCAGGGAAATATCACACAATACCTCATCCTTGAAGGGCTTGATGTCATAGGACAAGAAACATTGTTGGCTGACACGAAGATCTTATCCCTGGCAAAGCCACCCCATGTTGCATCGTTGCAGGTGTGGTGTTGTTGGCAATTCCAATTATTTGACGACCTCTGTTGAGATGAGGTTATTTTGGCTTCCGCTATCAACAATGAAATGCAATGGGATCCCCTTCACCCACATCTATGAATGGAAGCTGTGTTGATTTCATCCCGAATTTCTATGTCGTAAAGATCGTTTTCTAATTTCCTTAGATCCATTGAAATACTATGCAGAATCTGTTTAATTTCTTCATTGTGTGGGGCATAGTTCAATACCCAGCGCTCGTGTTCATCTAGACGATGTTCAAGTATGTCGTAAAACTTTTCGAAAGACAACCCTTTTAAAATATCAACTTGTTCCTGGAAGGCTTATTTGGCGATTGACAAGGATTTGACAATTAAGTTAGGATCTTAAACCTCGTTGGTGGTTCCGACTAAGTCCATCTGGAGTAGGCTTGTGTATAAATGTTCCTTTTCTGATATGACTTGTTTACATGATTTGACAATGAGCTGCAGGTTGTGAACTTTCTTTTGCCAACATGCTTTTACTTTTTTGGTGCGCATTGGGGAGGGGAGATTCTCATGTCTTCTTTTCATTTCTGATGTGTTGACGACATAGTTGGCAAAAGGGTCCAATACCTGATCACAGAAAAGCTGTTCATTTTCCAAATCCGTTTCCAAATGTTCCTGCAAATCATTGGCCTTCTTTATGAAGGAAACTAAATCTTGCGATGTTTCCCAGGCTTTAGTAACTAGCTGCATTCTTTTGTTGATATTATTCTCTACAAGGGCTCTAGAGAATGCAAGGAGGGTAGAGGATACTTTCATATTCGCTGCAGTGGTAGAAGGCATGATTTTTGCCAAACGACTGCCAAATTCTGGTGTTGCAATGAAAGCCTGCTCAAATTCGTTGAGGCGGTGTTTCAGATTGGCATGATACATATCCATTCCTCTAATGGAATCATGAAGAATGTCACCGGTTATCTAGTGAAATGAGCAGATTTGGGATGGTGACATTTTGCTAAAGTCAATCTTTGTGTGAGATTTGCCTTTCCTGTTTGTTACATCTCTCTTTTCAATGACCATACTTTTAGATTCGCTGCTAAAAATAACGCTCTGGATTACGAAGGATTCATCTATGTCAAAAAAATCGGTCTCAGATATTTCCACCGCGGATGACCCAATTTTCTGCATGTGCTCAGCTTCAATTCCAAGTTGCAGTTTTTCACTTTCAATTTCGGGTTCCTCCGCCTGCCCTGCATTGTTTTTTCTCTTCTTCGCCAGTGGAATTTTGTGAGAACTATCAATATTTATGCGAGGATGGTTCTTATCTCCTTCTCCATTCGAAGATTTATAGGTTGCTTTCTTACTGGGGTGGCCCATCAAAGCGATGCTCCGTGATGTCGTGCTCTTGGGAGTGTTGGCGGGGTACTGGGTAGTTTTCCATGTTGTCTGTACAATTCAGTCATGCTTTGCAATGTCTCTCTGTTGCAATTGGAAGAAGCAAGATTGTTGTCGACACTGTCCCTATATTGGGTCAGGTGTCTATGGATAAAAGAGGTGTTAAAGCCAACCCCTAGTAAATATTCTCGAAAAATGCCATTAGGGTCGAACCCTTTTAGCCTTTCAGCGTACGTTAGGTTCAATTTCTTGAAATGGGAAACAAACTCGTCAATATTGTTGATGTTTCTGCACACGAAGTCTCCGACTTTCTAGGGCAGAGGAATGAATTGTTTTTTTTTCTTGTCATGGAAAAAATGCAACCAGTGGTTGTATTGCCTTGCTATTTCTGCAACAAACATCTTGTCCGTGATATGGCATGGAAGGAAGGTAGGATTTTCCTTAGAGCCAAAGACCATGAGGACACTGTGATTTTCCTCTTGCTCAAGTGTGCCCTTCTTGTTCAAAAACTTGCTTGCCTGGCCAGACATCCGCGGAGCATCCTTGCCTAATAGTAAATATTTGAAAATTGAGACAAAGCCATTAAAAACTTCATAAAAACAATGGAAGGCCTTGTGTCTCCACATGGCCTCGTGCCAGAATGTTACTGGGTCAAATCCACAGTTTATTTTATTGGAAAGAGAAAGTTTCGGAAACGGGCAACAATACACAATTGCGAAAATCAAGTAGGATGACATATAAAATTTATTCGATTCTTTGAATCATGAAAACTGGGAACAGAGCTCAATGGAAATTAGCTTCCCCCAATCGAAAATGTATTGTTCCTTGACTATCAAATACAAAATATAAATAATTATATGGGAAATGCTTGTTGTGGATGCCTATCCCGTTATTCTTGTAAACAACCAAGAAATTTCCCGGAATGGATTTCTAAAGGAACTTACCTGCAACCTTGTGATATCTTCAGGAAATGTTGTTGGGTCTTCAAGGAAATCAACTAAGATGTCAGAACATTTGAATGAATAATTTGTAACATGGAAGAGCAGACGATGTTGGAACCCAATAGTCAATTTGTATATTGCGCAGGGTGCGATGCCACCTTTTCGTACCTCTATGTCCAGTTGTCACTACTAAGAGCTAATTTAGTATTGAAAATAATTTTTTAGATTCTATTAAATACTTCATAGGGATTCACATCCGTAAACAATGGCAATCTCCTCCCTACCAACCCTGCATTCCGTGTGTGAATATGTATATCACGGAAATAGAAGTGATATTTGGAGGACATGGAAAAATAGAAGTGCAATGTTGACTCAGCCAGTCTGCAGGTTCGCTTGTCAATTTGTATATCGTAGACTTGTGGGTGCTATTTGTAACACACACAACAATGGAGGCCCAATTTTGAGCCTGCCCGCGTGAGAACCCATGATAAAAAATGTCGCTAGGTATGGAGTGCGGAATTCGTACATACTCTATAAAACATCATGTCCATACTTTATAGTCCCATAATACACAGGAAGAAAAAAAGGGAAAAGGACCGAGTAATTAGCAGTGGAATTGTAGATCACAGAAATTTAGAGTGAAAGATGTATATAACATAACAAAAAGGAATAGAGTTCAATTACGCCAACTTGGCAACCATGAGCATAAAATTCACTAAGTATGAAAAGGAACAGTTGGCGGTCCAATTCACCATGCGAGGATATAGATGGAGATGAAATTGGTCCCAACCCGACAAACGTGGACATAAAATTGGCCAAGTATCGAAAGCAACAATGATCGGTCGGATTCATCGTCTGATTATATAGATGGAGATAAAGATATGTCAACCTGCCAACATTGGAGATGCATATTTCATGAACTCGACAATAGGAGGATCCAAAACAGTCTGAGAAGGTGTTTGCAGAGGAGGTGACGCCCGGACCTTCTAATTGTATCGCTCCGAACATTTGAATGCATAATTTGTAACACGAAAGAGCAGACAATGTACGGTAGTCAATTTGTATATTGCAGAGAGTGCAATCCCAACTGTTTCGTACCTCTGTGTCCAGTTGTCACTACTAAGAGCTAATTTAGTATACAAAATAATGTTTTAGATACTGTTAGATACATCACAGAGATTAACATCTGTAAACAATGGCAATCTCCACCCCGCCAATTCTGCATTCTGTGTTTCAATTTCTATATCGCGGAACTGGGAGGGCTGTTTGGAGGACACAAAACAATAGAAGTGCAATCTTCAGTCAACCAGTCCGCAGGTCCGCTTGTCAATTTGTATATCGTGGAACTCTGGGTGCTATTTCTAGGCCATGGAACAATGGAGGCCCAATTTTGAGCCCGCCTGCCCGAGAGCCCGCGATCCAAAATGTCGCTAGGTATGGAATGCCAAATTTGTACATTCTCTATAAAATATCATGTCCATATTTTATAGTCCCATAATACATGGGAAGAAAATAAGGGAAAAAGGACGGAGGTTTTCGCAGTGGAATTGTAGAGAATACACGGGAAGAAGAGAAGGGAAAAATAACTAAGTATCTCACAGAGGAACATCTAATGTTTGATTATTAATGCAAATGCTTGCAAAACTCTGCTGAGTTATGACCAGGTAAGGCATAAATTGTAGATCATAGAACTATCTTTCGTACCACTGTGTCCACTTGTCACTACTAAGAGCATTGTTGATGTATATCAGGGAGGACGCAAAGTTGCTAGGGATGGAAAGCAACAAAAAATACTTTGAATGAACTTAATGTATACGAGGAACCCATGGTGGAATTGTAGATCACAGATGTTTCGAGTGCAAGATGTATATTAAAGAACGATAAGAAGATGGGTTCGCAAGCACCGGCCCCACAATGGCGGGCATAAAATTGGCCAAGTATGGAAAGGAACAGCAGTCGGTCAGATCCGTCGTGTGAGGACATAGATGCAGATGTTAAAGCATGAATTGCAGATCACAAAAGTATCTTTCGTACCACTGTGTCCACTTGTCACTAGTAAGAGCATTGTTGATGTATATTAGGAAGGACGCAAAGTTGCTAGGGATGGAAAGCAACAATAGATACTTTGAACGAAGTTAATG
>CBVK0101244773.1:0-12876 GCA_900067695.1 Picea abies
CCAGATAACTGGCTAAGTATTGGCCAAGACAAAGTTTTGATATCTATTTCAATATTTTTCTTACTAGTATCTATCAATGGAGAAAGTTTTCATATTTATTTGAATAGTATTCATACTAATATATATTAATGGATTGGCTCTGTTTCAAATGCAAATGATCTCCCAATTTGCAAGATTCTCTTCGGCTCGCAAATTTTGTTGAAACCACGAAAATTTTGACTTCAAGATGTACATAGCACAACGAGAAACATGAATTTGCATTCTGGTCTCAGTGAGATAAACTCCTTATCATCTATTCATCTTGTACTCGTTGCAATGACATCAACAAACGCCGGCTCTCCATAAACATCAATATCTAAATTAAATTAAATGCAATCAAAATTTGGTGTGACTTTAAGTAATTAAAGCATAAATTGCAGACTACAGAAGTTCTTAGGATACAAGATGTATATGACAGAACTATGGACATAGTTGTTTAATACCGCAAACCCAAACATAATTGCCTAAGATTTGCCGAAGAGGAAGTTTTTTTGTATTTATTCCAATAGTATTGATATTAGTATATATGCACATATATTATCAAATAGAGGAAGCTGCAATATATCCAACATACTTCACAGGAACATTGCGTCAACAGTTCAACCACCTTTTTGTAACTCATTAATTGATTCTATTTACGAAACCCGAAGAATGGGAGTAGGACAGGTCCTCCAATTTCTTTCTTTAAATACAGGGCCGCCGCCACATAAGTATGGCCTATGAAAAATTATTCTTAAATGTAAAATGTAAACAAAGAACAGACCAAGTTTTATTTAGATTGAAGTAGTGGGTAGCATAAACAAAATCTTGTCCTTCATGTTTAATGACACAGGGGAAGAAGGTACAAAATACAATTAAAACAAATACCAGAAATCTAAAAACACTGTTAAAAAATAAACCGAAATGATTCTATATTCAAATAAGTTGGGCTACAAAATACAACTAAGGCTATTTGCGGCAACGATTGCGATTTCTCCTGCCATCGACCAATAAAAAATATGTACATTGATGAAGCTTCTTCACAGTTTCCTTGACGTTCAAACTCTTTATTTGTAAAAAATGAGCTGAATATCAATTTTGGGTTTTCTGCTTAATCGGTGCTGCCAAGTACATCTATCCCAGTTTTTTGAATACCTTCTCTCTTCCAGATATGGCCTGCTTGCAATCGCTACTTATTCAACATTCCATTCTTTGTCAAGTATTAATTTCCCTCTACCGTCGAAAAGTTGGGGTTTAAGGTGCTTTCCTTGCAATGTTCCCGACCCTTGACATCCGAGACAACTTAGAAATGCGATTCAGTCCGATTTCAAAGTGGACGGAGTCGTTTTATGTCACAACAGCCAAGGCAGGGGAAAAAAATTCAAGTACGTAGTGACTAGTATTCTCCCTGTATTCAATCGTCTGGTTGGTTGAGAAGCCTGCCTGAGGATTTGTATGTGGAACTTCTTTGCTTTATTACAGTAAATTGGAAGAAAAGTCCAACCCAGATGCAAAATGCAACTCTGTTGAGGTACATAAATTCTTCGGGCAACAGAGGTGTGGCAAGTGCATCAAATGCTGTAGAATGCACCAGCACAGGTCTGACAAGTGTATCAAATGTTGCAGATGGCATCAAAATATAAATTTCCTCATAGTGGTGGAGGTATGGGGACCCACGAAAAGGTCTTGAATGTTCGGAGGTGACGCCACATATATGGAGTCTGCAACTACATGCAAAGGAAACCGAACAAACTTTGACAAAGAACATAGATTTCTGTCAAGTTGTCTACCAAACCCACATGCAGGTCATCAAACTATGAAGTAGAAACTTTGTAGTGATAATATGTTGTTTTATCCACCCATACAGTTTCTGTTACCCGCCTCCGAGGTAGACAAATACTTGTGCAATCTCTACAATTCGATACACTTGCCAAATCTGTGTTGTTGGAAGAAGCTATATACTTAAACGAAGAACTATTTTTCACGTGACCTCAAAATCGATTACAATTGCTAGCAGGAAAAAAAATAATTTCAACCAACAAATCTCTCGGCAGCCTTTTCAACCAACCAAAGCATCGAACATAGGGAGAACACCAAGCAGAACATACTTGTTCTTTTTTTTTTGTCCTCTCTGAGTTTCTCTTGTATAACAACTTTTTTTTTTACTCAAAGGTCACGTCACATAAAACCAGTCTCTCTTCTTTCATCTGCCCCTCAATCGCATCTCTAAGTTGTCTTACATGTCCATGACCAGGGACATTAGAACGAAGGCACCCTAAAGCACAACTCTTTGATGATAGA
This sequence comes from Picea abies, assembly GCA_900067695.1. NCBI lineage: Eukaryota > Viridiplantae > Streptophyta > Pinopsida > Pinales > Pinaceae > Picea > Picea abies. The sequence goes on from CBVK0101244773.1 coordinate 2,320, forward strand.
GAGAAATTGAAATAAGTATTTAAAAACAACGCTGGATGGTCTTCCCTAGATTTTGTGTTGATTCGTTTTAATGACATATGTTCTCGGTATTTTCATTTATTAATGCCAATCTTTTTGAATATGTACGCTCAATAGTGACTAGCAACACGTATTAAAATTCCCATATCCGAGCAGATTCTCAAATTTGACATCTAAGATATGCACAATATTAAAGAAGGACATGACGTCAAGGCCTCTATGGGTGACACGTTCGTGAACTATGCTAAAGATTTCAAGAAAACTAAAACTGCACAAGCAAAAAAATAAAATAAAAAGTATTTTGCAAATTCAAAATGCAGGCAAAAAGAAATTACCAGATCCCATAATCTTCGCCTGTCTATTCATTTTAATGGGAGATGTCCTCGAGCTTTCCAGTTATTAAAGGCCATCATTTCAAAATGCACAATATTAAAGAGGGACATGACGTCAAGGCCTCTGTGGGTGACACGTTCGTGAACTATGCTGAAGCTTTTAAGAAAACTAAAACTGCACAAGCAAAAAAACAAAATAAAAAGTATTTGGCAAATTCAAAATGCAGACAAAAAGAAATTATGAGATCCCATAATATTCGCCTGTCTATTCATTTTAATGGGAGATGTCCTCGAGCTTTTCAGTTATTAAATCCCATCATTTCGAAATGCACAATATTAAAGAGGGACATGACGTTAAGGCCTCTGTCGGCGACACATTCATGAACTATGCTGAAGATTTTAAGAAAACTAAAACTGCAGAAGAAAAATAAAAATAAAAGTTTATTTGCACAAATTCAAAAGGCAAAAAGAAATTATCGGATCCCATAATATTCGCTTGTCTATTCATTTTAATGGGAGATGTCCTCGATCTTTCCAGTTATGAAAACCCATCTTTTCGAACCTGTCTGGTTGGTTTTGAGTTTTGAAAGCATATTTAATGTGTATTGGGAAGCGCTGATGGTAGTGGGGATGGAGCCCTATGTAATAGACGTTACTGCTATTTTTCTATTTTTGTCGACGAGCGTATGTAAAATGTACGTAGAGAAAAGTAATTCGAGAATGCGAGGTTTTTTGCACGAGCCCTTGAAATTCAAATAGTTCGCAAGTCCGATTGTCAATTTGTATGCTGCGGAACTCTCCGTGCTATTTGTAGGACACAGAACAACAAAGACCGAACTTAGAGCCCGCCACCCCGAGGACCCGTGATCCAAAAAATGCTTGCTATTTTTTTTTGTGTTTTTTGTCCACTAGGGTATGTAGAACGTACGTAAAGTAAACTATTTCGATAATGCTAATTTTTTTGGACATGACGCCCTTCATATTTAAATAGTCTGCAAGTCCGATTGTCAATTTGTATATCGCGGAACTCTCCAATTGTCAATTTTCAGCCGCCTACCCCGAGAACCCATGATGCAAAAACTGGCTAAGTAAGGGATGAGGGATCCGTGCATGCTTTATATATCTACTTTATAAAATTACATATTTCCTATGTTTAATTTATGTTGTCTAGGAAACCTATAATTTGATAAATTTCAATGTCTTATGTCCAGGAGCCATTCTTTTAAAGAAAACTAATTCGGAAATGCTAATGTATACACCATAGTTCGATACAACCTATCCGCGAAGCCGTGTCCATAAAACTGGCTAAGTATGGAACCGAACTGCGGTCGGTCGGAATGATCGCGGAACTCTCCGTGCTATTTGCAGGGCACAGAACAACAGAAGCCCAATTTTCAGCTCGCCACTCCAAGAACCCGCGATCATTAATTTATGCTGTCCAGGAAACCTATAATTTCATAAATTGCATTCTCTTCTTTCCAGGAGGCCTTCTTTTAAAGAAAACTATTTCGGGAAAGCTAATGTATACGCTGAACACGACCTGTCATAGTTCGATAGAACCTATTCACAAAGTCGCGTCCATAAAACTGGCTAAGTATGCAACCGAACAACGGTCGCTCGTAATGACCACATAAATGCAAGAAACTAGAGTCAAACGCAATTTACAACAAGAAAGTAAAAGGGAGAGAACAACTATATCTCCCACACAACAAAAGGCAATCTCATAACTATGAAACATAGTAACATAGAATCCATGGAAAAATCATCGGCAACTATGAAATATATTTTGAGGCTAACAAACTCTGTTTCAACGCGCAACATATGCAATTTACATCGCCTACAAATCTTTAGTCTATTATTTTATCTTAATAAGCCCAATTTGACTTATGCTGTCCAGGAAACCTATAATTTCATAAATTGCATTCTTTTCTGTCCAGGAGGCCTTCTTTTAAAGAAAACTAATTCGGGAAAGCTGATGTATACACCGAACACGACTTGTCATAGTTCAATAGAACCTATTTGCGAATCCGCATTCATAAAACTGGATAAGTATGCAACCGAACGATTGTCGCTTGGAATGACCACAGAAATGCGAGAAACTAGAGTCAAACAAATTTTACAATAGTAAAGTAAAAGGGAGAGAACATCTATATTTCCCACACAACAAAAGACAATTTCATAACTATGAAACCATAGTAGCACAAAATCCATGGAAAAAGCATCAACAGCTATGAAATATATTTTGAGGCTGACAAACTCTGTTTCAACGCGTAACAGATGCAATTTACATTGCCTGCAATTCTTTAGTCTATTATTTTATCTTAATAAGCCCAATTTGACTTATGCTGTCCAGGAAAACTATAGTTTCATAAATTGCATTCTCTTATGTCCGGGAGGCCTTCTTTTAAAGAAAACTAATTCGAGAAAGCTAATGTATACATCAAAAATGACCTGTCATAGTTCGATAGAACCTATTCGAGAAGCCACGTCCATAAAATTGGATAAGTATGCAACCGAATGATGGTCACTCGAAATGACCACAAAAACGCGATAAACTAGAGTCAAACGCAGTTTACAACAAGAAAGTAAAAGGGAGAGAACAACTATATCTCCCACACAACAAAAGGCATTCTCATAGCTATGAAACCATAGTAACACATAATCCATGGAAAAATCATCAACAACTATGAAATATATTTTGAGGCCGACAAACTCTGCTTCAACGCGTAACAGATGCAATTTACATTGCCTGCAATTCTTTAGTCTGTTATTTTATCTTAATAGTATTCTATGCAAACTGCAGTGCAAAAAAATGTAACCTGAGATCCAACCGCAAATGCAACATACCAACATTGCAAACCCTGGGCAAACAAGAACAAGCACCAAATAAGAACCCAAATAAGAAGCACCAAAAGGCCCAAGTACAGGCACAGGACCGGAAACCTGCAAAGTCGAATCAAGCAACGAAGAAAGAAGCAAGCAACAACCACTCCGCCAGGAACGATGTTGTTCCAATCATGATTGTAGAAACCCAAACGTGCAAACTAAAACAACACGAATAGGCAAGCAGCAACAACAACAACAACAACATGCAAATAAGAAATCAGTGGCATGCAAAAAAAAAAGCATGGACCAGTGAACCAGCAATGCCACTGGAGCATATAAATTTTAAAAGCGAAAGAAAATGTCTTCTAACAAGCCTGTTAAGTAACCATTCAACACTACCAAGCCTGTTAGGTAAANTAACAAGCCTGTTAAGTAACCATTCAACACTACCAAGCCTGTTAGGTAAACATTTAAATCTGTCAGAAATGCACTGTAAACATTTAAGAAAAACATTCAAAGTGGCAGGTCTTTGACATATCCCAAAAAAATAATTATATTTTTTGTAACAATAGTTCGAACACCAGAGAATGTATTGGAAATCCAAACTTTGGATATGCCACCATATCAAACATTGCCATAAATTTACGTAGCATAAAATGCTAAACCAAACATTCGAATTAAGGCTAGCATTAATCCACCTTTGAGGAATGCATAAGAAAATATATGATTCAAAAAGACCATATACGATCAAATACTTTGGATATGCCAACATATATAACATTGGGAATAGCGAAGCCGACAATAAGACCTCCAATCCCTTGTCCAATCAGATCATGAAAAATATGGTACTTTTTTTTATATAAAAATCGGTGTTTTCAGTTCCCTGGTTCCAACAATAGATAATATGGAAATATTTGTGGTCAAAGGACAGAATAATATGAAGTCAACGATTTATCGATCGCTATAGTCCCTCTACGCCTACGACAAGGACTAATAAGGTAAAAGAAATGGTTTATAAGGGTAAATTGGGATAAGCTAGGTAGGTTGAAATATAACGTATGTTGAAATAGGACATGGATAAGGATTATTTTGGAACGATGTCTGGGTTATGAGAGGTGAGGATGAAAATCTATTGATAAAGTTGGTGGATTATAGGTTTTTAGGACTAACTTAGTTTATCGTCATTTTTTTGATTGAAATTGTTGGGATGTTTATCAATTTCAATGTTTTCCTCAATGATGTAGCAATAATTAGGGGTAGATGCTAGGATTTTAGTTTGGTTGAAGAAAATTAAATGCTTAGTGTTATGAGAGTGTTTGGTGATAGAAAATTTCAAAAGACGTTTACGAAATGTATCAATGATATGTTCTTTGAGACAAGTTTGGATAAAACGATCAATTTGACCAATGTAGGATTTTTCACAAGACTAGTGAATTTGATAAACACCTTAAAAGAGTAAAAGGTCTGATCTGTCTTTGACACTTTTGAATAGATGTTTGAGGGTTTTTTGAGGTTTAAAGAGAGTTTAAATGCTCTTTTTAGCCAAAATTTTGGATAACCAGTCAGTGATTCCACGAATGTAAGGGAGAGAGACTTGACCTTAGTAAGGTGGGGAGGATTGGGTGTTCTTGGTTTTTGGTTGGAGGACAACATGCAAAGCTTTGTTGATTTGGGAATTAGAGTAACCATTAGTTTGAAGAGATTTAGCGAGGCCAACTCATTCTTTGTTTAGGTGTTGAGGGGTAGAGATTCAAATAGCTCTAGAAATGAGATTTTTAAGGACAACAATTTTTTGAGAAGGTGATGGTGGGAATGAGCATGGAGGTATATATTAGTATGAGTCTTTTTTCTAAACACTTGGTGCGAGAGGGAGCCATTAGATTGAAAAGTGAATAAAACATCTAAAAATGGAACGATATTGTCTTGTTTCATTTCCATCATAAATTGGATGTTAAGGGATACACTATTAAGATGATCATGAAATGAGTTAAAGGTAGAATGGCCATGGGCCTATATAACAAAGGTATCATCTACAAACCAAAACGAACATTTTGGTTTTAGATGATAGTTGTTAAGGGGCGGAGCTTTAAAGTGCTCCATGAAGATGTCATCAACTACAAGGGATAATGGAGATCATATTGTAGTTCCTTTAGTCCATTCATAGAATTTACCTTTAAATCTAAAGAAGGTAAGGGTGAGGAAAATCTTAATAAGGTTTAAAATTTCAGAGTCAACAAACTTTGAAATGATGTCAAGAGCTTTGGGGATTGGTATTTTAGTGAATTGGGAAACAACATCAAAAATTACTAATAGATCTTGGTCATCCAAGTTTAAATCCTAGATTTGGTGGATAAATCAGTGGAGTCTTTTATAAACGAAGGGGTTTGGTGTAATGTCCCCAGCCTCCCAGGACGAGCCACATCACACAAATCCTTCCAACTTCAGCTCTGATACTATAATGTAACATTACCCAACTTACTGTTGAGCAGTGATACATAAAAAATTCTAGTGCGCAATTAACATTAAACTACGTAGAATCACTCGAGGAAGTGTGCAAAACCCAAATTGGTTCACTCCATACCCCAATCCCTCATGTTTATAAAAATTATAATAGTGGAAGTAACTTGAAATAAAAATGTATGCTCAAGAAAATTGAGCACACTGACATTACAGAACGTAAGACCACTCCAAACATGCGAACACTACTGCACGGATATCCATGCAGAGCATCCAAATACCACAACATACATAACTATTATGATTCTGCTTGTAGGTCTGGCTTTCCTGAGTGCACATACTACGTTCCAACACACACAATGAAACTAGTCACTTGTGCACATGGTCCACTTTCTGTGCGTACGGTACCCATAGCCTCCCTTAGGATGCTCTTGACCATTTACCAGGACTATCTTAACAGAAGTTACTTATCAACTAACATACTTCGGATATATGAATACTATGCTAAATACTCACATGATGCTTACAGAATAAACAACATTAACAAAATAACAACCATTATTCATATGCAACACTATGCAAGTAACAGATCATAACAGATACAAATGAATAAGCACATAGTAAACATACAAGCACATAAGAACACTTATCTTTTATGAAAAGGAACCAACTGCGCGTGTGACTTAGGCGTCCCTCCCAACCATAGACGTTGTTGCTCATAATATTTCAACAACAAGTCACCCCCAAGCTGGGGCTCAAACTCCACCAGGGAAAAAGGATTCCTAGTGCAAATCTATAGTCTAACAAACAACATAATTGCTCAGTCTAAGGTGCTGGCTGCTGCAACTAGTCTTCAATCCCTCGTTCCACACATGCCTATCCCACCCTAGGAAGTGTACCCCTTATTTTCTCAATAGTCCTTTGGCTGCCCCACGTCCCTTTCAGGGCTTCAACAACAGGCCAGATCATAAAGTCTCAGAGCACTGCAACTAATGCCCAATGCACCAGGGAACAATTTCCAGCCAATCTCTCACCTAGAAATATTTCTCACGGGCCTGACAACTTGCCTCTTGGAAAAACTATGGGACTGAAAAACCACTTATTCAACCACTCCTGAGAACCCGCTTCTTCAATCATACCAATCTTTTCCCAAGCACAGGGTTAAGAAAAAATGACAATAAGTTACAATAAAATATGTAATTCCTTCACAGAGGAAATTTCGTCTTGAGGGTTTCCAAATGAGTGACCTCCCAGAATTAAACTAAGGCCAACAATATATATTGCATGCCTTCAACTTGACACTTGTCACCTTCAAAATTTAGTTTATCCACTTGGTGACTTGTTCCCTATCCCTCAGAAACTTAGGATAAATAATCTATCCGTAAATTACACTTTTTAGAAATATTATCAAAATATTCCTCCCCTTTCCCTTTTTCGGTGGAGTTCAACCCTTCGTCTCTTTTCATCTGAGTCAGTTTGCGCATAGCAATATATTATATTTATAACTTGAGTGTGTTACACTTTACAAGAATAGGTGCACTGGCCTATTTGCATCCCAACTCACTAGCCCAATAGTCCCACAGCTCCCACGCACTTACTTGTGTGCACATAACACTGTGGAACTATGCACACCCTTCCTTGATTCCCAATCCACACACAAACACTAGCTCAGGTACATGCAAGACTATGGAATGTGTGCGAATTTTTCTTTGATAACAAGACTTGTGCACTCCACATGTGCGTGGAAAACTTGAAACTTGGTACCACAACTCACCAACCTCTATGTACATTACATTTTTACTTGTTGCCAATGACTCACCAACCTATATGGATCATTACATCATGCACTACTTAGGTGCATGCAAAACTAAAATGGCTCACCAACCTATATGTGCAACTACAAATGGGGATCAGATTAGGGAAAGTACATTCCCCTCCCCCTTATTTATGCATTGTCCTCAGTGAATTATGTACACATATACATATAAAACTGCAAACATTTTAAAAAATATGAGAATGCTCTACTCACATAGCATCATCGTGCTCCCAAGTTGCATCCTCAGGACCGTACCACGTCCATTGGACCTTTACGAACTGTATGACTCGATTCTAGAGATGCTTGAATTTTTGGTCCAATATGCAAACCGATCACAGTCGAAAATCCCCTTCTGGATCCACCTGAATCACATTCCAATCAATGACATGATTAACATTAGGTGCATACTTTTTAATCAATGACACATGGAAAACATTATGAATACACAAGGATGTAGGCAATGCAAGCATATACACGACAAGAGCAATCCTCTATAGGATTTAAAATGGCCCACAATAGTGCGCTACTAACTTAGAACACTTCCCCAACATCAAGGAATTGCGCTTGGATTTTACTTTCAAAAACACATGATCACCCACTTTAAAATCTTTGTGGGTTCTGCCTTTATCTGTGCAACTTTTCTGTCTGTCCTAGGCAACCTTTAAATTTTGCCTTATATTCACCAACTGCTCTTCCGTTTCCTAGAGCAGATCTATCCCAACTACTAAGAGGTTTGCTGGGTTATACCAACTCACAGGTGTGTTTCATGTTCTACTATACAATAGTTCAAATGGACTCATCTTTAAAGATGCTTGATATCCATTGTTCTAATCAAACTCTACCAAATGTAAGTAATATTCCCATTTTGATGGTTTATCCATCACATACATCCTCAACATGTCTTCTATTACCTGATTACCCTCTCTGTTTGTCCATCTGACTCAAGGTGATATGTTGTGCTAAAGTTCAAATTTGTTCCGAATTCTTTGAATAGCCCTTTCCAAAAGTTCGAGGTGAACTTGGAATCTCTATCAGACACAATTGTCTTAGGAACACCATGCAACCTAACAACTTCGCACATGAAAATATCAACAATGTTATCTTCCTTGTGCGATGAATTTACTGGAATAAAATGGGAAGCTTTAGTAAGCTTTTCCACCAACACCATAATAGAATCATGTTGCTTAGAAGTCCTACCCAAGTTAGTTATAAAATCCATCGTTATAACTTCCCACTTCCACTCATGAATGGGAAAAGGTTGTAGCAGACCGACTGGATGTATGTGCTCAGCCTTGACCTTATGACTTTGGAGACATCAAGCTATAAGATCATCAACTTCCTTTTTCATTCCTAGACAACAATATTGCTTCTTGACTATGACAATAGTCTTTTGGTAACGTGGATGTCTAGCATAAGGAACCTTATGCATCTTTGACAATATAAGGATTTTCAACTCCTAATCATTTGGAACATATATTCTGCATCTATACACGAGGATCCCATCCTCTCTTATTGCATAACCTTCCAAATTCTGCTGCAACATACCTTGCTGTAAGTTTGCCTTTAAGTCCACATAACATAGATCTGATTTGGCAACTTTTAAAATTCTATCGCACAATTTTTTTTGGTTCATGCTAATGGTTGTAGCATGCATCTCATGCATCCTCATACTGAGTGTGTCACACACCTTGTTTTCTTTTCCTCTAATATGATTTATGTCGAAGTAATACTCATTGAGGAACTCTAACCACCTACTTTTTATGACATTTAAACTTGGTTGTCCAAACAAATACTTCATACCTAAATGGTTTGTTGTTAGCTCAAATATTTTACCCATGAGATAATGCCACCACATCTTCAATGCATGCACTATAACTGCCAATTATAAATCATGAGTAGAATAGATCCTTTCATGCTCCTTCAATTTACTTGATTCGTTGCATACCACATGTCCATTCTGACTCAGGACTCCACCGAGTCCTTCCTTGCATGTATTTGTGCACACTGCGAAGTTTGCATCTAGATTAGCAATTCTCAAAATCAGTACACTTATCAACAAAATATTCAAGTGTTGAAAACTCCTTGCACAATCTAGAGTCCATTCAAATCGTGCACCTTTCTTTTGAAAAGAGGTAATTGGATGCACAATCTTTGAGATTCCTTCAATAAACCTTCTGTAGTACCTTGCTAGTCCCATAAATGATCTCACTTCTGTGACATTTCTTGGTGTTGGCCATTCCTCAATGGCTTTTATCTTCACTAGGTCCACAACTATTCCTTCCTCTGCAATGATATGACCCAAGGAATGAATCTGCCTCTGGTAAAATGAACAGATGCTCAACTTTTCATAAAATTGATGCTCCCTCAATACCTCTAACACCATCCTCAAGTGTTTCTTGTGCTCCTCTCCAGAATTTGATTAAATAAGTATGTCATCGAAAAATACAATGAAAAACTTATGTAAATAACCTCTGAAAACTCCATTCATTAAACACATGAAGACAATTGATGCATTCGACAACCCAAATGGAACCAATGTGAACTTGTAATGACCATACCTTGTTCCGAAGGCATTCTTGCTGATGTCTTCCTCTTTTATTCTCACTTAGTGATATCCATATCTGAGACCAATCTTGGAAAATATCCTTGTGCCCCTTATCTAATCAAACAAGTCATCTATCCTTGGAAAATGATACTTGTTCTTCACCGTTACCTAATTCAACTGCCTGAAGTCAATACAAAGTCTTAGCGTACCATATTTCTTTTTCACAAATAAAACTGATGCACCCCAAGGCGACACACTTGTTCGTATATAATTCTTCTTCAAAATCTCTTCAAGTTGCATATGCAACTCCTTCAGTTCATGCATACTCATTCTATATGGAGTCCACGATAGAGGAGTTGCTCTCGAAATCATATTTTGTTAATCCCTAATATTGTCTCATTACCCCTTAATTGGGGTATATTAAATTAGTAATGTTATTTTATTTATGTCGACTTTATTCCATTAGTTGTAATTATACCTCCTAGTCTCTTATATATAACAAGGAGACATTTTCATTTGGAATCATCTTGTACTTGAACATTTATGTGGGGAAAAAGGAGGTT
>CBVK0101244820.1:0-15006 GCA_900067695.1 Picea abies
GCACAGTAAGACTTGATCCCCTTCCTTGAAATTCCTTTGTCTTTCCCTCTAATCAAAAGTCCCTTTCACTTTCTCTTTATTCTTTTCCATTTGATTGGAGGCCATTCTTCAAGTTTCATCCAATTCCATGAGTTGATCGATTCGCCCCTACAATGGTTTTTTATCTGTACTGAATTGTTGGGCTATTTGTAATGTTGGAATTTGGAGATTTATAGGCAAGCGAGCTTCTAACTCGTACACCAACTCAAAAGGAGTCTTTCAGGTGGAATTCTTGGTAGTCGTGCGATCGACCCACAGGGCGTACCTAATTTTGCTATCCCAACTCTTCTTGTTTTGTCCAACAATCTTTTTCACAATGTTCATAATGTTTTTGTTGCTGGATTCTGCCAACCCATTCCCTTGAGGATAATAATTTGAAGAATGTGATAAAACAATCCCATACTTGAAGAAAAATTCATTGAGCGCTATTGAGCTAAAGGCTTTATCCCATACTTGAAGAAAAATTCATTGAGCGCTATTGAGCTAAAGGCTTTAGCGTTGTCGGTGGTTATCTTAGAAGGGACACCAAATCTAGTAATAATCTTTTTCTTAAGAAATTTCATCACGACTTCATTTGTTGCTTTCTTTGTCGAGACATCTTCCACCCATCTGGTGAAGTAATCGGTGGCAGTCAAAATCCATCGATATCCGTTACTAGAGTTGTCTTTGAATTCACCAATGAGATCCAATCCCCATTGTTGAAGGGTGATTCCACAATGACTGGCTTAAGGGGAAGGGAAGGAAGGCATTGCTTGCTGGTAAAAAAATGGCATGGATGACAAGCTCTAACATATCGATGTGTGTCAGAGAAGATAGTAGCCCAATAGTATCCTTCTCGTAGAATCTTATGGGCAGTGGTGCGTGCTGCAAAATGGCCTCCACAATGTCCTGCATGAAGTTCGGTCATTAACTTATCAACTTCTTCTTTATCAACACATATGAGGATTACCCCATCTGGGTTCCTTCATCTGTGACTATTCTCTGTTAGGAAATACTTCATAGCTTTAAGTCTCAGGGCTCTTCTTTTATGTTCCACCAAATGATCGGGGCATGTGAGGTTTTTCAATTAGTAAATGACATATGAATACTATTCATTGTTTTCAATTTCACTTATGACAATGTTGACTTGTTCCTTCTCTCCTACCTCAATGGCCTCTTGATTGATTTATGTCATCAATTTTTCCAGCCCTTGTCCTTTAATTATCTTGGTTGGCTTGATCTCCAAATCATATTCCTGTATTTGTGACACCCAATTTCCTCTTGATCCAAGGCAATCTTGTTGTTACAAAACGTCCTTCACAACGGAGTAGGGGACAAAGGATCTGATCTCGTTGTATCCCACATAAGTTCAAAAGTGTTTGAGAGACTTGACTAGAGCGTAAGCTTGTTTTTCCGTAATGGTGTAATTCAATTCTGAATATCTAAGATTCTTTCTCATGAAGGCGATCGATTGTTCATCCCCTTGATTATTCTTTTGCAACAATACCCCTACAATGGTGTCTTTTGAAGCAAAAAAAAATGATGAAGTCTTTGGAAAAATTTGGGCTAACCAATACTGGTGCGATAGTTATTTCCTCTTTGATGCATTGAAAGGACAACTCACCTTCACTTTCACATTCAAAATGGGTGTCCTTCTTTAGTAATTTATTAAGGGGTTTAACAATTTCAGTGAAGTTTGGAACAAAACTCCTCATAAAGTTAATTTGATCGAAGAAGGATTGCAAGCCTTTCTTGATGGCTTCAACCCTGGCAGGATCTATCGTGATTCCATCTTTAGAAATGATATGTCCCAGTAAATTACCCTTGTCAACACCAAAAATTGATTTCTTAGGGTTGAGAGAAATGTCATATTCCCTACATCTCTGGAAGATAGTTCTTAAGTGTTGGATGTGTTGTTCCCTCTCTTTAGAGATGGAAGTCAAATCATCTTGATATATCTCTATAATTTTTCCGATTAGATCTCTGAAAGAATAATCCATGGCGTGTTGAAAAGTATCCCCTGTGTTGGTGATCCCAAAAGGCATTCTTAAATACTTGTAGGTTCCCCAAGGGGTAGTAAAAGCAATTTTCAGTTGATCATCCTTTTTTACTAAAATTTGATTATATCCTGAGAAACCATCAAGCATGGACATCATCTCTCCACCTGTGACCCTTTGCAAAAGATATTCCATGTTTGGAAGAGGATAATTATCCTTAAGAGAAGCCTAGCTTAAATTTTTGAAGTCTACACATAATCTAATTTCTCCAATCTTCTTCCTTACAATTACTAGATTAGATACCCATGATGAATATCTGATAGGCTCGATTATTCTTGCCTCGACCATATTTTGTAACTCCTTTTGTACTTGTGGGGCAACCTTTGGGTTCATCTTCCCGAGTTTTTGTCTAAAGGGCTTTATACCATCAATGACGGGAATGGCGTGTTGTATGACGTCTCCTCGATGGGCCTTTAGATCTTTGTAAGATCAAGCGAAGACATCTTTGAATTCTCTTGTAAGTGCAATCAGCTTTTCCCTTTCGTCAGTCGTTGTTCCTTTACCAAATTTAATCAATTTCATGGATTCCTTAGTTCCAATGATGAATTCAACAATCTCGTCACTGATTTTGTTTGAAGGTTTCCCTTTATACATATAATTTCGGTAAAAAAGATTTTCTAAAGGGGTCTGTCATCCACATCAATGATTTCAATATTTTCTCTCTCAGTGGACTGATTTATTTGCGTTTTAGAGAACTCTCCCTCATTTTGGAGAAAACGAAGAAGTTGATTGTCTTCATCAAAAACTTGCCAATGTTCCAAGTTGTCAAGTAACGAGGGTCTAAAATTTACTTCTACCTTGTAGAGGCCAATTTCTTTGAAGAGTTGTAAGGTTGAAGCGGAAACGACAAGGTTGTTTTCCAAGTGATTTTCTTCCCTAGGGATGGCCTCAATGGAAAAGTTGTCAATATGTCCCAGTAAATTACCCTTGTCAACACCAAAAATTGATTTCTTAGGGTTGAGAGAAATGTCATATTCCCTACATCTCTGGAAGATAGTTCTTAAGTGTTGGATGTGTTGTTCCCTCTCTTTAGAGATGGAAGTCAAATCATCTTGATATATCTCTATAATTTTTCCAATTAGATCTCTGAAAGCATAATCCATGGCGCGTTGAAAAGTATCCCCTGTGTTGGTGATCCCAAAAGGCATTCTTAAATACTTGTAGGTTCCTCAAGGGGTAGTAAAAGCAATTTTCAGTTGATCATCATTTTTTACTAAAATTTGATTATATCCTGAGAAACTGTCAAGCATGGACATCATCTCTCCTTTGCAAAAGATATTCCATGTTTGGAAAAGGATAATTATCCTTAAGAGAAGCCTAGCTTAAATTTTTGAAGTCTACACATAATCTAATTTCTCCAGTCTTCTTCCTTACAATAACTGGATTAGATACCCATGATGAATATCTGATAGGCTCGATTATTCTTGCCTCAACCATATTTTGTAACTCCTTTTGTACTTGTGGGGCAACCTTTGGATTCATCTTCCCAAGTTTTTGTCTAAAGGGCTTTATACCATCAATGAGGGGAATGGCGTGTTGTATGACGTCTCCTCGATGGGCCTTTAGATCTTCGTAAGATCAAGCGAAGACATCTTTGAATTCTCTTGTAAGTGCAATCAGCTTTTCCCTTTCGTCAGTCGTTGTTCCTTTACCAAATTTAATCAATTTCAGGGATTCCTTAGTTCCAATGATGAATTCAACAATCTCGTCACTGATTTTGTTCGAAGGTTTCCCTTTATACATATAATTTTGGTAAAAAAGATTTTCTAAAGGGGTCTGTCAGCCACATCAATGATTTCAATATTTTCTCTCTCAGTCGACTAATTTATTTACGTTTCAGAGAACTCTCCCTCATTTTGGAGAAAATGAAGAAGTTGATTGTATTCATTAAAAACTTGCCAATGTCCCAAGTTGTCAAGTAACGAGGGTCTGAAATTTACTTCTACCTTGTAGAGGCCAATTTCTTTGAAGAGTTGTAAGGTTGAAGCGGAAGCGACAAGGTTGTTTGCCAAGTGATTTTCTTCCCTAGGGATGGCCTCAATGGAAAAGTTGTCAAACCAAGTGATTTTCTTCCCTAGGGATGGCCTCAATGGAAAAGTTGTCAAACTTCTTTATGGCATCCCAAACAACATCCCTGTATTGTTTCAACCTTGGGTTTTTCGCAGCGAATTTCTTATTGACTTGTGAAACAATTAGGTCGGAATCCCCTTTTACATGCAGGTTTTTAATGTTCATATCGATGACCAAGTTAATGCTTAGGATAAGGGCTTCGTACTCGACAATGTTGTTTGTGCAGTTGAACTCAAGTCTATATGAGAAAAGGGTAGTCTCATTAGCTAGTGATATTAAGATTATCCCCGCTCCCAAGCCTGTTCTTGAGTGTGCACTGTCAAAATCCAAACCCCAAGATCCTTCCCTTTTTTCTTCATCAATGAAAAGTGAGTTTGCCAAAATAAAGGTGTTTTCTATTCCTTCTTCTAGAACCTGATGGTTTACATTGATATGACCCATAGTACTTTCAACTCTAGTCCTATCTGGGGAAGAAACTTTCTCTTGACCTTTGATGATTTTAACTTTCGTTTTTTTGAGAGGTTCGACAATGATTTGTTGAAAGTATCGCGGGAATTTTTCTTTAGCTTGATCTGTTGCTTGCCTCTTCTCAAAGTCAAAAATCTTACTCGGTGGGCAAGGTGCTTTTTCTAACGTTACCTCTCTTTCTTCTTCTAAAATATTGATCATGAGACGAGCTTCCCTTTCAACTGCTTTTTCTCGTTCCTCTTGTAGGTAGGTTTTGATGTCTGAGGGAAAGTTTGGTGAGACAAAGTCTTCGATATGATTAATCTGAAGAGTCTCTTTAAGGCACTCTCCTTCTTGCAAGGGAGAGGAAGCTAAGTTTTCTTCTATTTCACATGCTCTCTCTTGAGCCTCGAACAAAGTGGTAGGGCGTCTCCCAATCAAAACCCCATATGGATCTCTCATGGCTGATATATAAGACTTGAGAATGGTAGCTTTGGAATGTCTTAAATCTTGAGGGATACATCTTACGAGGGTGTTAAACCTATTATTGAAATCCTTTGCATTCTCCCTTGACTTTCTTTTGCAACTGTGGAGCTGATTATACAAGGATTGGTAATCTCTCTTTTTTCCAAATCTTTTGGTGAAAATTTCTTGAAAGAGGTTCCAATTTGTAAATCTGCGTGACTAATATTTAGATCTGAAAATTGCTTCCTAATGATCTAACAGTAAACCTTAGCTGTAATCACCGAACAATATTACACTAAAGATTATTCATTGAAAATATATGCAGCGGAAACAACAAGATCAAAGATGATTCATCAACACACATTAGACACAAAGATTATATTCTGTAACCTTGTCAAATTCATAAATCTTGAGGGAAAAACTAGCCCTCCCATCCAATACAATATCACCAAAATATGAGGACAACCTTGTCCTCCAATAACCAGAAAATTAGAAAACCAAACCTCAACAAATCACTGGAAATTTCTTCTACTCACAAATCTGCTTCAGACCACCTATACGACCTCCTGACGTAACCTATAATTTGCTGATGTCAGCTTGTATTGACCTGATCCTACCCAGGAAACCTTGTATACGCAACCCGCGTATACGCGATTCACCTTTCTGCAACTAGCGTACATATGCGACTATGCTCTCTACAACCCGCATACATACTGCAACTAGCGTACATATGCGACTATGCTCTCTACAACCCGCATACATACGCAATTCCTTCTACTGCGATTCGCGTACAGGTACAGAAAACTTGTATGGACACCTCTGTACAATTCGCTCTCTACGACTTCCTCTCTTCTAGGCCAGATTTTCCACCATTGTAGAATTTTCATTTTCTGAAATCACCAAACCTCCTAGCACAAGTGGTTACTTACTTATGCTAACTCCATCCTTGAACCAATATGATCAAATGTCACAATGACCTCTCTCCTTTATATACGAGTCTAATGAGTGAGTTTAGGAGCCCTTCCTAAACTCAACAATTAATTAGAATATTTTATTCTCCTTTTGTGGGTGTGGAACCCCATCACAAGACCACAAAGCCCATCTACTTTCCCATGAGGCCTCTTATCCCCATTTTGTGGGATAACTAAGGAGATAATGTCTCGAGGCCCTTAGGTTGCAGATATGGAGTGTCGAGAGACCACATGACCAACAGTGTCCACTTGCACATATGGAAGCCTGCTCTATCACCACATTCTAAGCCATTGTCAACGTATCCACCACACCAACTAGCTTCTAGAAGGTAGATGGGTCTTTCTCCATGTGGTACAAGTCAGGTATTGTGGCAAGTAATCACCCTAATATTTAAGGCATTTAAACATGTTGTATTTGAGCTCTTTTTGATTATAGAATGTCTGCTTGGACATTATGATTTTGACCCTGTTTCACCTTAGTGAGTGTCATAGATTTCCTAGTAAGTGGAAAACCTTTGGGAAAGGTTTGTGACTGGGTCCCTTGAGGGATTATCGTACCATTCCAGACCATACCACTTTCCGTTCATTACAGTCCCATCATATTGTCCTCTTCTAGGCCCTTTGACTTTAGTGACCCAAGAAGGGCATGTATCATTTCATGGGAAGAAGGGGTTGAAGGCCCAGAGGGATTGATGTTGCTTAAAAATATAAGAGACTAAATATAGACCTTCCAGATGCTTCTCCCATGGATCCTCGAGAAAGCAATGAAACTCTTCTTCGTAGGAAAAGGGGGACTTACAAAAATAAATGATAATGAATGCTCAAGGAGTTAGTTGGAGGATGGGAGGTCTCATCAAGAGCCGACCTATCATGATCATGGGTATTTAGTGGTATGACATTACCATCATCTAGTCACCAAGCCAGGGTAGTGGCTCTCAGTTACACAACTGAGAGAAAGGGTGGCTCTCAGTTACACAACTGAGAGAAAGGGGGTCTCATCACAAGCCAACATTCTCATTTTTGCAAGCTACTTGTGAATGACACTGGTATTCTTTTGACACCATGAAAAGATAGTGGCCTTTAACTGATTCCTTAAAACATGAAAGAAATAAAGAATGGAAAGAATATGGGCTTGGAAAAAGTGCATCGCAAACGAAGGTGCCACACACCTGCTACAAAGGCACCCATGAATGAGATAATACGAGCCCTTGTATGTCATGAAAATCATCAACCTATGAAGTCTAAACAACTTCCACCTCATCATCCACTACATGACCTTGAAAGGCCATCCTTGGGAGCATCCCCTACTTGAGGGCTTTGGTCTAACCAATAGGACTTTTATGACACCCCTCCCATACTTAAACTTGGTCAATTCAATTTTGGGAGAACAAGCCTAGCTTGGGCTTCCATGGGGCAAGAAGCCCATAGGATGGATGCCCAGGGCCCGCATGCCGGATGACAAAGACATGCCTTTGGAGGCCTAGAGGACATCATGACAGGCCTAACCTAGCCTCTACCACCCAAACAACTTGCCTAGGAGAGGCAAAACGTCACCTCCTTGAGGGTTGGCATCATGAAGAGGTTAGGGTTTGGTGGTGATGGAGCTGCACATTGACACTTGGCATATCTTGACTAGATGAGGCACACAGAAGGCTTGGTGCATGAAGAGAAGGCTCAAGGAGCCCCAAGGACTTCCACATTCTTCTCCAACGACTTGGAAAGTGTCAAAAACGTCCCCTAAAGGGGACACGTCATCTTACTTTAGGGTTTCTTTTATGAAAAAGTACGTTTTAAGATCAATTGTTTAATATTATTTTGTAAAGGGGAAAGATTAGGGTTGTTGACCCCTTATTTTAATATTATTTTGTAAAGGGGAAAGATTAGGGTTGTTGACCCCTTATCTTCTGGTTTACCCTAGTTTATGTGGACAAACTATGTCTTAGACTTTTTATATAAATAGAGATCAAACTCAAATCATTTTCATAACATATCTCTCCCATTGTGAGAGGCATAGGACTGAAATTTTCGCTACCTTCAATCTTTTTTCTCTCTTGTGCTATGGTATGGTGTTCTCTTTGGTTATTGGCTACATCATGATGATGTGCTAGCTTATGGAGGTCATTTCTATCTCTTTATGGTAGTTTATCTTGGCATGTTAAGAGTTTATCTTATTGCAACTTGAATTTGGTAAAGGGTACACTTCTTGTTGTTTCTCTTTGTTCAAAGTTCAAGGTTTTTGATAAGTTAAGTAGGGAGTATAAGGGCATACAACCTTACCTAGCTCCACATAATCTATCATAGAAATGTTGTTTACAAGGGTTTTCTAAGGAAGTATAAGGGCATACACCCCTGAGCTTAAACCCGAGCTAGGATACTTGTCTTGTAACCCCATTAACCCATTAATCAAAAGCACTAGTTGTTTCATTGGAGAAACAAAATATTGCATTGATAAACATGAAAAGTCAAGGTCTTGAAGTTCTCTCACTTGGATATTATTCTTTGAGCCTTAGGTTATCTTGCCTCATTGAGGCGTCCCCTTTCTCTCACTAAAACTTGATGTTGTTACAAAACTAACCTACAGTCGCTAGGGCTGCAGAAAAGATAACCTTCTAACCCTAGGAAACCTACAAACTGCTAGGGCTGCAGAAAAGATAACCTTCTAACCCTAGGAAACCTACAAACTAACCCTAGGAACTAGCTATACTTTCTCCCTAACAAACTACTAAAACTAGCACACTTTTTAGACTAATTAGGAGTAACTTTCATTGATTAAGTTTGCTGATATTTTGTTTTCTTTGCTATATCCATTAAGTCTGTTAGCCTTTGCTGTAGATTTGCTATTTTTCAGTCATACTAGCATGCTAAAGTCACAAGTTTTATTGCTAAAGTGGTGCTAATTCTTTGCTAGTTTATCTCTCACATTTATCTTGACATTCGGCATCTTATATAGCAGCCTCATTTAATAATTTCTTGCTGATAGATATCTCTGTTTACTGCTGCTACTGAGAACAACAAGCTTAACTTGCTTGTCCACTTGATATATTGCATTCTATACTTGGTTTTTCTTGTGTCTCGAGCAGGTACTACCTCTTGGTAGGTCACTCAAGGATTTGGAGACCTCAAACAACCCTCAAGACTCATTACCAAGCTCCCTTTCCCATCTAGCAACCTGACCTATAGGGGCATTCGTTCATACATCACATTTTCCGTCACAATCCCTCCTAGGGTCACCGCGATTCCCCCCTTGGGGTGACCACTTCACCTCTAAAGTGACGGGAACACATGCCTAAGGTGATAGTGGATAGGTTCTCTCTTATTTTTTGCCATTTGGTGTCTGGGTCTAGATTTTCCCAACCTACAACTTGTGCGATAACATTTTGGCGTCGTTGTCAAGGAGGATTTTGAATCCTCTTTCAAACCCTAACGACGCTGTGGCAAGCTATCCCAAAGCCTCTTCCCTAGCTTGCCTGGCAACTCTACCCAAGGGACGTTCCCTCTTCACATTTTTTATGAGCTCTTCTTGAAGCTCATCTAGCGACTCCACCTTCCCAGAACCCTTCCTCTTCCAAGCCTTTTCCCCCTGGGAGGTTCAAACCTTCTAAGGTCTACCGAAGAAAGACTCCCCTCAAGCCTCTCATTGTCAAAACCCTCTTCCACGGTACCCTTCCCCCTGCTCCAATGGCTCACCCTTGGGCAAAAGACCTTGTTGACCACCTATTTCAACTAGGTGTCAACATCATGTACCATGAAGATATGTACCTTGCGGTTCAATAGGTCATTGTCCATGAGGAGTCCAAGTTAGTCCATGAAAAAGTCATGAGAGAAAGTGGGGAAATGATTCCTAATGTATTTCCTAGGTTGGAAAAGTGGTTTTCCACTTAGAACACCCCCCCATTCTAAGCCAACAACCAAAAGTGAGTCTCCCTAGTGAAAAAGTGCACCCCCCTTCCTCATGAACTTAGGGAAAGTAAAATATTAAAATGAAAAAAGTGTCAAAACCCTAAGTGCACTCTTCCTATAGCCTAACCTCATGTTTGAAAAGTCAAAAAGTGTTTTCCCCCTTCACATTTCACCCCTCAAACCCTAACTCACTACCAAAACCCTAAAAGTGTCTCTTCCTTAACTTGTTCTCTCTTTCTTGGATGGATGACACTTGTAATTCATCCAAGAGGGGTTTCTCATCTCTTCCTCATATAAAAGAGAGCCTACCCCTCCTAATTTTCAAATCTATTCTCACAACAATTCTATTATGTCAAAATCTCTCTCATCTCTCTCCCCTCTCCCTCTCAATCTCTCCCTTTTTGTCTCATGATTCTTAGTGCCATTGGGCAAATCTTTTTTTGGTTAATGAAATAGAAGCTTTGGAGGATTTTTTGTGTCTCTTGGAGTATTATTGGAGCCATTGCTTTTTGTTTATGAGGTAATATTGTTGCAAAAGTCTGTTAGCCTTTGCTGTAGATTTGCTATTTTTCAGTCATACTAGCATGCTAAAGTGGTGCTAATTCTTTGCTAGTTTATCTCTCACATTTATCCTGACATTTGGCATCTTATATAGCAGCCTCATTTAATAATTTCTTGCTGATAGATATCTCTGTTTACTGTTGCTACTAAGAACAACAAGCTTAACTTGCTTGTCCGCTTGATATATTGCATTGTATACTTGGTTTTTCTTGTGTCTCGGGTAGGTACTATCTCTTGGTAGGTTACTCAAGGATTTGGAGACCTCAAACAACCCTCAAGACTCATTACCAAGCTCCCTTTTCCATCTAGCAACCTGACCTATAGGGGCATTCGTTCATACATCACATTTTCCGTCACAATCCCTCCTAGGGTCACTGCGATTCCCCCCTTGGGGTGACCACTTCACCTCTAAAGTGACGGGAACACATGCCTAAGGTGATAGTGGATAGGTTCTCTCTTATTTTTTTCCATTTGGTGTTTGGGTCTGAATTTTCCCAACCTACAACTTGTGCGATAACATTTTGGCGTCGTTGTCGAGGAGGATTTTGAATCCTCTTTCGAACCCTAGCGACACTGTGGAAAGCTATCCCAAAGCCTCTTCCCTAGCTTGCCTGGCAACTCCACCCAAGGGACGTTCCCTCTTCACATTTTTTATGAGCTTTTCTTGAAGCTCATCTAGCGACTCCACCTTCCCAGAACCCTTCCTCTTCCAAGCCTTTTCCCCCTAGGAGGTTCAAACCTTCTAAGGTCTACCGAAGAAAGACTCCCCTCAAGTCTCTCGTTGTCAAAACCCTCTTCCACGGTACCCTTCCCCCTGCTCCAATGGCTCACCCTTGGGCAAAAGACCTTGTTGACCACCTATTTCAACTAGGTGTCAACATCATGTACCATGAAGATATGTACCTTGCGGTTCAACATATTTTGAAGACTTA
Organism: Picea abies; assembly: GCA_900067695.1. NCBI lineage: Eukaryota > Viridiplantae > Streptophyta > Pinopsida > Pinales > Pinaceae > Picea > Picea abies. The sequence continues at coordinate 11,422 of CBVK0101244820.1, forward strand.
TGGCTCAACAGGGCAAATTTTCCCCCCAGCACATCTTTCTATATAATCAGAATGTCCACTCCTCTACGTGGGATAATAATGTAATAGGTCAGCATGAGTCAAATTTTAGTTAGTTGCCTAGGAATTTATCATTGGGGAAGTCCTTTCATCAAGTGTTTTTTTTCCTCGGGTAATTAATCTTGCCTACCAGGCAATTTTAATTATCCTTGAGTTTTTCACTCACCAAATCCTCCAAAGTGGTGAAAGACATTCTAATGATCGATCCCATGGGGTGAATAAGGTTTAGAAATGTTTTAAATTACCATGCTAGACATATCCTAGAGTCTTGTAGAATTTCATTAAGTTTTGATATGCTTTTTTTAATTATCAAAATTTTCCATTAATTGGAAATTTTAATTATTTTTTATGTAAAATGTAAAAAATTGGTCCTTGGGGATTTTTTATAGGTGTGTGGGTACTCAAATCAAATGGTAGATGACCCCCTACACCTTTGGACCAAGTTTCAGCTCAATTGAACAATTTTTGCTAGGTCATTGTCCATGAGGAGTCCAAGTTAGTCAAAAGTCGGCATTTAATTGGCTAAGTTAAAAAAACCAAAAATTGTAAAAATGACTAAAGTCATGAGAGAAAGTGGCGGCATTTAATTGGCTAAGTTAAAAAAACCAAAAATTGTAAAAATGACTAAAGTCATGAGAGAAAGTGGGGAAATGATTCCTAATGTATTTCCTATGTTGGAAAAGTGGTTTTCCACTTAGAACACTCCCCCATTCCAAGCCAACAACCAAAAGTGAGTCTCCCTAGTGAAAAAATGCACCCCCCTTCCTCATGAACTTAGGGAAAGTAAAATATTAAAATGAAAAAAGTGTCAAAACCATAAGTACACTCTTCCTATAGCCTAACCTCATGTTTGAAAAGTCAAAAAGGGTTTTCCCTCTTCACATTTCACCCCTCAAACCCTAACTCACTACCAAAACCCTAAAAGTGTCTCTTCCTTGACTTGTTCTCTCTTTCTTGGATGGATGACACTTGTAATTCATCCAATAGGGGTTTCTCATCTCTTCCTCATATAAAAGAGAGCCTACCCATCCTCATTTTCAAATCTATTCTCACAACAATTCTATTATGCCAAAATCTCTCTCATCTCTCTCCCCTCTCCCTCTCAATCTCTCCCTTTTTCTCTCACGATTCTTAGTGCCATTGGGCAAATCTTTTTTTGGTTAATGAAATAGAAGCTTTGGAGGATTTTTTGTGTCTCTTCGAGTATTATTGGAGCCATTGCTTTTTGTTTATGAGGTAATATTGTTGCAAGAGTATTATTGGAGCCATTGCTTTTTGTTTATGAGGTAATATTGTTGCAATTTATTTCTTTTGTATTTCCTTGCTTGCATTTTTACTTGGAGACCCAAGTAAAGTATTTTGCTTAGGATAGATTAGTAGTAGTTTTATTATTAGTCTTTGTGAGTTGTTTATAATTGATTTGGAAAGTATTTTGCAAGTTATTAGATCGCACTCACCTTCTTTGTATTTTGTAGCAAGGGTTTACAAAAATATGCAGGTTACTAAAGGCTTGGAGGAGTGGATTTCAGATATGGAAATCCATCTTTTTCAGCCATCTAAAACTTCTATATTTTCTGTTTTTATTTTCAACCACTTGTCTATCAATTTCTAGCATTGTTTTCATATAAATATGCAATCTAATCTCTATTTTTATGTTCAGAAACTTTTATTTAATAATTTTTGTTCATTGTGATAATATAAAATAATCTGTTCTAAGTTATTTTAACAATTTCCAGCAAGAAAATCTTGTTGTTTTTTGCAGGTTTTTGCGGATTAGAAGAGGATTTCTACATATGTTTTGCCCCAAAACACTAAAGGAAACATCCAAGGGTCTTAGTGTCAAACCCTCTTCTCTACTTCACTTTCTAAACATTGTAAGCATCCCAAGAGAGTCTATTGGGCTTGCATTCTCTCCACTTTAATTTTTTCTGTAAAGTGTAAATAATTTTTGTATTTTTCCCACACCTTGCAAAGAGATTGGCTTTGCCATCCATGCAATATCGTGAAGGCTAGATTTAGATTTAATTTTATCTTTTACCTTTATTTACCCACCTTGGACAAAACCGGTAGGCTTGTCCTCCATCTTGTGCCATAGTTGTGAGGTTGTTCTTTTATTTTCAAGTCATTTAATTCATTTAATTTTTCCCACACCTTGCAAAGAGATTGGCCTTGCCATCCATGCAATATCGTGAAGGCTAGTCTAAATTTTAAATTGTTCCAAAGTAATCAAACTTGTGCCCTGCCTTTGCCCCGTATTCCCTCCCTTTGCCACTTTCTGGATCTTGGGTAACTAAGAAAGGGTAAAGAATTGAGAGACTAGATTAACTAGGCACCCAATTGTTATTGCTTCTACCACCAAAAATGGTGACTTTGGAGGCTACAGGGGGTTGAAGTCGGGGACAGTTTCACGGCACTACGTGTCCTCCTTGCTTGAGCACCCAAGCATTCCGAATTTGACCTGTGGAGCTAGGGAAGAACCTTGTTTGTTCTTCTTCTTGAGCACCCAACACTTTCTTTTGCTTGAAGGGATAAGAATTAGGGGTAGTCACATAGTCTAGGCTTGCATATTTCACACTAAATTCCTCTCTTAATTCAAGAGAGACTTACTTGCTAAAATTAACCTACACACTCTCTCACAACATTTACTTTTCAAGTAGGTTACTTTTTCAAGCAATTTACTTTCAAGCATTTCCCTTTCATGTGAATACTTGTTTCAAAGCTTTCTTTATTTTTAGCATTTTTTATTTAATTGGACATAATTGGTATAAGTGTAAAGTTACTTATTGTGGATATCTCATAACATTGTTTCATTCTTGTATAATTGTATTTTGTTGTATATCTCATTTAATCTTTAGGCACTAATCTAATTGTTGAATATAAATAAAGGGTTTGCTTGTCAGTAAAGAACTGCACATTTTGCACTTGCTACCTGTCATTGGGTTGGGTTTTCTTAACAATTAACTCAATTAACTTCTAGATAAATAAAACAAACTTTCACATGGTTTAATAGGGTCTAGCCCCCTTGGATTCCCTAGGAGTGAGCCTAGATAGAAGGAATCTATATTGAGGTGACAGTGGGTATGGATTCAGGTTTGTGCCTCCAAGGACACACCAAGTGGGTTGGAGACTTCTCCACGTTAGTAGGTGTGTATAAGGACGACAACATCTTTGGCGTCGTTGTTGGGGATAAGTCTCTTATCCTTGGTTAATTGACAAAATTTAATTAATTCTTTAAAGAACTAATTAATAAACTTTTCCCTTAAATTGTAACTTGAGTTTGTGTTATTTGACATTGCTTAGTCTCCAAGTGGCGACTCCATTTGATAATTCTTTGAGGTATCCTACCAGGAGAAATCCGCAAGGGGTGGTTTATTCCTTTCCTGAACCTGAAAGGGTGTATAGGAGGAGAATAAACAGATTATCTCCTCGCAGGTTACTTGAAAGTCTTGGGGAAGAAGCAATCTCTGATATACATCTCTTGTTTGCAACAACTAATCCTACAACAACTATGGGTGATGAATTTAAACC
>CBVK0101244839.1:0-10702 GCA_900067695.1 Picea abies
ATTATTCTTTAGGGTTTTGTTTTGGTCAAATACAATATGAATATAATAATATATCCCGAAGCTACTCAAACTTCAACAATGACCAAAAGGAACTATGATCGATCGGAACTTTCATAAATTAACTTTGAGAGATCAAAAATTTGATGAAGGAACTCTGATCAAAGAACCATGACAAACATGAACTATGACTAATACCAAAAAGAACTATGAATGTGATAGTTCAGAGTCCCGAGGAACTATAGATACTATGAATAATAGGAACTATGACTGATAGTTTTTGTTAGTCATAGTTCATATTGCTCAAAGATCCTAGTTCTTCAGTGAGATTTCATGTTGTTATCAATCATAGTTCGTGTCATTCACAGTTCTTTGGTCATATTTCCTTAAACAAATTTCTTGTCAATAAAGCTCCTTTATCAATGTTCCTATTGGTCATAGTTCATGTCGGTCATAGTTCATATCTGTGATAGTTCTTGTAAAACATAGTTCCTATCAGTCACAGTTCCTATCAATCATAGTTCATGTTAGTCAAAGATCCTAGTTCCTTAGTCAGAGTTCCTACTGGTGTTGATCATAGTTCATAGTTTCTTAGTTAGAATTACTTCATCAAATTTCTTTTCGGTCATGGTTCCTGACAGTCATAGTTCATGAAGGTCATAGTTCTCTTCGATCAAAGATCCCAGTTCCTATTGATCATAGTTCTTGTTTGTCATAATTCCTATCAATCAAAGTTTTTATTGGTCATCATTCATGTCGATCATATTTATTGTCGGTCAAAGATCCTAGTTCCTTGGTCAAATTTCCTATTGGTATCAACCATAGTTCATGTTGGTCATAGTTCCTCGATTAGAGTTCCTTCATCAAATTTATTGTCGGTCATAGTTCTTGACAGTCATAGTTCCTATTGATCATAGTCCCTGTCGGTCATAGTTCTAGTAAATCAAAGATCCCAAATCCTCTGTCATATTTCCGAGGAACTCTGACTGAGGAACTAGGAACTTCCCCACCAATATTGAGAAATTTTAGCATCCATAAATTGCAATAGGAACTAGGAATAATACCAACAATAACTATAATTGAGGAACTAAGATATTTGATTGATAAGAACTATGACTGACCAGAACTATGATCATAGTTCCTATCAATCATAGTATTATTTGGTCAAACATCCTAGTTCCTCATAACTCTGAGCGATAGGAACTATAGGCATAGTTCCTATCAGTCATAATTCATGTTAGTCATAGTTCGTATAAGTCAAATATCATAGTTCCTCAATCATATTGCATGTTAGTATCAATCATAGTTTGTGTTGGTCACAGTTCTTTGATTAGATTTCCTTCATCAAATTTCTTGTTAGTCAAAGTTCTTATCAGTTAAAGTTCCTATTGGTCATAGTCCCTCCTTTGAAGCAATTTTTGGGCATCCTTGCACATGTGTTGAGAAGCGATCATAGGAGGTTAGACCATATGGTGTCTCTTGACATGATCAAAGGAGGTTGTTGTTACAACCACTATGTCTCTTACACATATTCTCTTGTAAAATCCAATATTTATGGGGGTTGTTATCCTTATTTGGAGGAGCACTCCCTTATAAATAAGGACAGGTGATATATGAAGCCCCTCAACATGGTTAACATGCACATATTGGGAGGAGTGTTCTAAGGAGACGAGAATACATGGTAGAAAAAGTACATTCTTCAAAGGCCATTTATGGGAAGGAATCCATCTTTTAGGGATTCTTTTAATTGTTATGTGGATATAGGACCCATTTATTGCTAGTTTATTGAAGAAGTTGTTGAGGAGGTTAAGGATGTAATATTCTAATCATTATTCTTTGGAGTATTTGTTTATCTAAAACAACAATTATTATTTTATTCGTAAGGAGAATGAGTTATACCTACATATAAAGGGAATGTCTCTCTATTGAAGAAGTTGTTGAGGAGGTTAAGGATGTAATATTCTAATCATTATTCTTTGGAGTATTTGTTTATCTAAAACAACAATTATTATTTTATTCGTAAGGAGAATGAGTTATACCTACATATAAAGGGAATGTCTCTCCATTTTTCACTCATGGTTGGGTTTGTGAGGAGTCTCTCCTCTTGGATATTTGTTGAATATATTTTTTGAACGCTTAATGGAAATTTTAAGGGTTCTTTCTTATCATATCCAAAGCTATGTTTTTTTTATAATTGTTTGTAGTGGATGCTAGAAACTCCTTGCAAAGAATTGTTTTTGAAGGGCCATTGGAGAATGTTATATCTACCATGTTGGAAGTGTTTAATGCAAGAATATTTCCCTCTTAATTTCCTTTGATGTCTTATTTCTGAATGTATTATCTTTCATCTACCATCTTGTTGAGAGTTGTTGGATTAATGTTTCATTGTAAGACACACAGTTATATCATACTATTGTTTGAGTGTGGTAGCTTTATAGCCCCTCCAAGTTTTTTTCGACATCATTTAATAATATGTTTAGGCTTATTATGCCATGAATCTATTTGTATTAACCATTCATAATTTTTTCTCTCTTTGATTTGATCATTTGACTCCATTTTTCCCAATATTAGATAAGCAATAGTCCCTTGTCCTCCATCATCCATTATTTTTACTATGCTACAAAAAATGTGTTTCTAAGCTATCCCTTCACATCACCTTGAGCCTCCTTGTCATAGTCTTAGAAATCCTATTTTAGGGAAGCCCCCCTTGTGTTGGAGAAGAGCCAACCTAAAGTGTGGGAGGAAGCTACTATGGTGATAGTGGGTAGCCCCTCTAAGTTACCTTTGGGTTTTCACTTTGTGCTTGGAAATTTTACACATATAAGTGAGTTTGGGAGGTAACATAGAACACATGGAATCTTTGTTGGCATGGAATAACATCCAATTCCTCCCTAACTTTATAATATCCAAGAATTATCACAGAGGTTGTAGATGTGCAATTATCATCCACCACTAAACTAAATATCATACTAGGAAACACTTTACAAATCAACCATTTGTACCATGAAATTCATGAACATGGTCAACGATGTTCAACATGTCTTAATCGATTCCTTTGCAGAAAGAAACAAGTTACATGCCATATGTATAGTAATAAGGGAGACTGGCCATTTTGTGTTCTCATACAAACATACAAGCCAAAATTCCATATTTGGGTCTCCAACCTATTTCAAAAGAATTTATCTTAGAAAATAAAAATATTGCATGAACTATGACACCATCAGAATTTACAATTATTGAAACCAGATAAGTATTATCTTCATTGTTGTAGACAATGGTTGCACTAAATCCTACAGTTTGTGCATTTCTAACTTTCTTCTCAAAGGTGCATGGACAATAGATTATTAGAGCAAATGGGGTGTATATACCTTCACCCCATACAATTTTATTAGTGAGTGGTATAGAAGCATTAAAAGATTCAACAAGTTGTAAACACCACATGCTCCCAAACCTCTAAACATTGGAGAAAATTTTGCTTCAACATCATCAAATGATGTAGATATATTATTTTCAATCATGACCACATTATTAGGTTCTTAAAATTCTATTGGCCAACATTTATTTTCCTATCTTTCAACATTGTTAAACTTAAATGTTTATTTAGACATAAATTGAATTGTATGTGGAGGGCGGCCTTATGAAAGATGGGATCACGTGCAAAGCTAAGCTTCACTGTGTGAGAAATATTTGTAATAGTTGGTTGAGTTGTTGGGAATTAATTGCATATAGGGGTTAAACAATGATGTCCTCTATCACCTGCTCTTTTTGGCATTTATATTGGCAAATTAAAGAAGTGTTTTGAAAAAGAAAGTAACATTGGCACTATTGTGGCTAGAATAGTCATCATTTGTAGCACACCCAAACCCCTAACCTTCTCTTAGGCTGGTGGGATGTTAAGATTCATTTCTTCTCAAATCATATCTTATCAAATTCTAAAGGCCATAAATGGATTATTCTCAATTGGAGCTTCCAAACGACTACGACCATGCCTAGATCCGATCTCTGGATCTCAAGTTCTAGCCTCCCGAAATATCCAAACACTCATTATCTAAATCCACCTCATTACCATGTGGTATCCACATGGATCCCTACCACTTGTTTCATTTGATGTTGCGTTGGCATTGTGTTGATATGGAACTTACCCTTTGGCTTACTATTTGAAGGTTCTGACTTCATGAAACCCTTCTTCGTCATCGGGGTCTATTCCCCACGAAATGTCATTCTCCCAACTACCTTATTTCAACGATGATCACCCTTTTAAGAATTTCTCTAGATCCAATGACTCACGAGACTTAACCTCCAATGGTTATGATCATATCTCGGCCTCCAACTTGCATGGCAGATAAAGCTCATGCCTTTAACCTTTCTTTCATGATACAAGTAGGTCCCACTAAGATCCATGGCTGAGATTTCATCTCACCCATCCACCGATCAACAAGTGTCATTTAAACCCAAACCTTTTCATCTTCTACACTTGCCTCTATCCACACCTTTAGACCATGCCCAACAATCTCCGACAAATGGTCGAGATCTGACGTTCTGCAGACTTGACGGTCTAGCCACGCGCCATCTCAATGGTCATTCTGTATGCCATGTCAACTCACCACATCATCATGACATTGTCACCTATTTTATTGCTTGATAGGAACCTACCATGCATCTATGGCAGGGATCTTCTCTCTCCTCTATGCCGACCAACAAATCTCATTATTCTTAATGCCTTCATCATCATTGGAACTCTTGGCCAATACATGGTATTAACAACCTTCCATGCTCTGATGACGATACATTGTTATCGGCGGTCCAGATCCTATATCTAGAATCTCATCATCATTGTCAGACTTTTGTTAAGTCCTAGCACTCAATCACTCTCGGTAGTGATGCCCTTCCTGGCGAAGGGTTGATATTTACTCATCCTACCGAATCAACGATTGTGATCTCTCCCGATGCATCACGATATTTCCTTACTAGTTAATGCCCATCTTAGGGACTTAGCCAAATTCAAGGTTTCTTCAAGACTTTATCATTCCTCAAGGAGTTTGATGCCTAATCTAATATAGTCAAAGACCAACTAATCTTCATAAATAGGTAGTTCTTTCATATCTTTCAAGCTTTCCACAAGAAGATTAGGACTCTCTCCATACTTGAATGAGCTCACGGTTTGATAAGATAATAAGGTATCATCAGTTCATCACAACTATTCATAGATTATTTTTATCAATCAAAATCATTTACACTTCCCATTAATCATACAATTACATACATACGCACATCATTCATACACAATTTAAACAAGTCAAGTTATACACTTATCTGATCAAGGAAATTTCCAATACCAACTGACTAAGAGAGGATGCATTTCCTCCCAAACTTAGGCCACACTGCAAAGTTCATTACTATAGTATTCCACCCCGGTCCCAAGCCATGATACCACAAGGAGAATGATTCAACTGGCTTCCAACTCAGATAATTCATGAAGGTTACTCTCCTTCCTCCACTGACAACAACAAAATTTTCACCATTCCCACTGAGCTCAAGAACTCTACAAGTTTATCAGGTGGTTTCTCAACTGGATTTCCTCTGCACAAAGGATCCCATTCTCTATTAAATAGTCCCTTGACGACCTCCCCTTTCCAGTGTCGGTTTATTTCTAGTAAGCACTGAGTTGTATTCCTTTTTGCTATAGTCTGGATTCAAGTCTTCTCTGTTCATGGTGATCACTCTCAAATTGGAATTTTTTCCTATTTTCTTCAAGGAAACCTATCACTTTTCTCAATATGTTCTCTCCAACTCCTATGATCTCATCGCCTGTTCTTTGTGATTCTACTGCTCACGATTCTTATTCTGATTTTCTTTTTTCAACTCTCGTGTCTGTGTTCCTTTCTTCTATCTTTGATACCACACTCTTCTTACTTAGTTTCTGGTATCACCTCTTTCATGTGTGGTATTTGTTGGTGTTTTTCCAACTTTGGTCTCTTCCTCGACCGATCTCCTTGGGATTCCCATGGAATTCTTGCATACGCAACCTATAGTCTACAATTCCCATTCTGAAGGGGAAAACTTTGATGTCCTACTATCAGGTCATTCAATTGGCCCTTTGCTTCTTGTTACACATTATTTTCGTCATCCCTATGATCGTTAATGATGTAGGTGGATCTAGGGAGATCGGTTTGTGTCCGCACTTACGGATTTATCCTACAAAATACCAATCCTTCAACAACCATTAACTGCCTCAACCACTTTCTTGACCTTCCATATCTGGTCACATGGATTCATTTAGATCGAGTATGCTATGAGATACAAGTTTATGCTTAGAAAGCATAAGTTATCTTGTTAAACAAGCTTCTTGTTTTCTTCGTAAAAAAAAATTTGCTCCACCTTACCCAACCACTTAATATATCCTGCCTCATCAATTCCCACATGTGTATCATGGCCAGTACTTTCAAGGATGTTCCCTCTCAGTAAGTTATTTTGGTGTTTTAATTAAATCAAAACATAATTACATGCTTCATAAACATACTTACATGAAGTCTTAACATAATTACAATCTTGGGGGGAAACATGGTGTTACATTCCCCTCCACCTTAAAAGAAACATCATCCTTGGTGTTCAAAACACCATGCATGTAAAATTATACAGAAAACAAAAATGGGTATGCCAATATCATGATATATTCCAGCTCCCATGTAGCTTCATATGCTCCAAAGTGCTTCCATTGCACCTTGAATTGCACAATGGATCGGTTTCGTAGCATTATTTCTCTCCTGTCCAGGATGCACTGTAGTTCGGGTTGGAATTATCCTTCTTATTCCACTTATATAAAAGTCCAATCAATTACATGATTAGGGTCATGTACATATTTCTTTAACAAAGACAGATGGAACACATTATGAGCTCTAACAACAGGTGGTAATACAAGTTTGTATGTCACTAGTCCCACTCTTTCCAAGACTTCAAATGGTCCACATTAGTGGGATGCCAATTTAGCACACATTCCCATTATGAAGGAAATCCTCTTGGGTTTCACTCATAGACACACATGATCTTCTAATTTGAAATCTCTATGAGTCCTCTCCCTATCTACATAGCTCTTTTGTTTGTCTTGGGGGGATTTTAGATTCTATCTTATTTTAACCATGGTTTTTTCCATCTCCTTCAACAATTTTGGTCCAAGTATGACTCTGTCCACTAGACTATCCCAGCTGATTGGAACTCTACACTTTCTACCATACAGAACCTCAAACAGGCTCATTTTCAATGATTCCTGATAACCATTTTTTTAGGAGAATTCTACCAAAGGTAGATATTACTCCCACTACTTGGGTTGATGCATAACATGCATCCTCAACATGTCCTCTAGTATTTTATTCACTCTTTCAGTCTGACCATATGTTTGAGGATGGTATGCTATACTAAATTTCAATTGTGTTCTCAAGCCCGCAAACAATATTTTCCAAAAAATTGAGGTAAACTCGGCATCTCTATCAGATAAATCATGCAATCTAAAAATTTCCTTCATAAAAACATTATCAAGATCTATTGCCTTGAAGGTAGATTTAATAGGGATACAATGAGTTGTATTGCTCAAATTTTCCACTACAACCATGATTGCATCATGTTGCTTAGTTTTCTTTGGTAAACCTGTAATGAAATACATAAAAATTGTTTTCCATTTCCACTCTGTAATAGGCAAAGGTTTAATAGACCTGCAGGATGTCTATGCTCAAATTTCACCTATTGACATTCTAGGCATTTAGCGATGTACTGAGCGATGTCCTACTTCATCCCGGGTAAATAATACAACTAAATTATCGATGTCACCATGTTCTCATAGCCATAGTGACCTACATAGGGTATTTTATGGAACTCATCCATAATTAGACGCCTCAAATCTATTGAATTAGGCACATACAATCTATCATTATACAACAACATATTACTAGCTCCTAGTTGATACCCTTCATATTTATTTTCCCTAGGTTCTCGTTGTAACCCTTCTTTCACTTGAGTGAAAAAATCATATTCCCGCAAGATGTTTTCAATCCTCTACTTGATATCAGACTCTCCCACACTCGCTACTTATAAGTGTATAGCCTAAATGCTTCAACTAAGAGCGTCTGCTACTTTGTTTTCTTTTCCTTTAATGTGTTTGATTTAAAAACGAAACTCAATTATCAGTGCCATCCATCTAGCATGTCTAGAATTCAACCTTGGTTGGTCGAATAGGTACTTCATAACATAGTGGTATGTTAATAGGAAAAATCGTCTCCCAAGCAAGTAATGTCTCCACATCTTTAATGCATGCACAATAGTTGCCAATTCTAGATCATGGGTAACATACTTCTGCTCATGCTCATTCAACTTTCGTGATTCATAACAAATCACATGTCCTTCTTGCATGAGAACTCCATTGATTCCTTCATTGCAAGCATCAATACAAACCATTTAAAAAATTTATGGGTCTGTAATCTTCATAACAGGGGCTTTAGTGAAAATATGCTTCAGCTGTTGGAAGCTTTCTTCACACTCTGGTAACCATATAAACTCCTTCCCTTTTCTTTGTAATGAGGTAATAGGGTTACCAATATTGAAAATCCCTTTATGAACTTGTATTATCCAACCAATCCCATGAAGGATCTTACTTCTATTACATTTCTAGGGGTAGAGAAATCCATGATTTCCTTAATCTTTTCAGGATCCACTTCCATTCCTTCTACTAAGATCACATGGCCTAGATAATGGATTTTCCTTTGAAATAAATATCATTTACTGAACTTAGCATACAGTTGGTGTTATTGTAAATCTTGTAGCACCATCCTGAGATGCTCTTCATGTTCTTCTCTGTTCTTCGAATACACCAAAATGTCGTCCAAAAATGAGAAAAAAATTTCCAAATATCTGTCAAGCACGAGCCTATTCATCAAACACATGAATGTAGTCGGTGCATTCATAAACCCAAATGGCACCACCACAAACTCATAGTTCCCATACCTTGTTCTAAAGGTTGTCTTGTGGATGTCCTCGCCCTTGATTCTGACTTGGTGATATCTCGACCTCAAATCAATCTTTGAGAAAATTGTAGCTCCTCCGAGTTGATCAACGAGATCATATATCCTAGGAAAATGATACTTGTTCTTGATGGTCATCTTGTTCAACTTCCTATAGTCAATGCATAGTCTCAAGGTACAATCCTTCTTCTTTACAAATAGGGTTGGTTCTCCCCATGGGGAAACACTCAGCCTTATGTAACCTTTATCTAACATTTCCTTTAGTTTCACCTTCAACTTCACCAACTGTGGTGTACTCATCATGTAAGGAACTTTGGATGTGGGCACCACTCTAGCCACAAGATCTATTGAAAAATTCATATCTCTTTTCAGAGGTAGTCCAGGCACTTCCTATGGAAACACATGATCTCTGAATTCCCATAATATTGGATGATCTTCAACCTTCAAATATTTTCTCTATGTTTAGTTAAGTACTTTTATTGCATACAAGGGACACCCTTTTCTACTAAACTTCTTGGGTTGCAACACCAATATTTGCCTTATTGAAACTCGTTTTCTAATGCCTTGCAAAATCCTTCCATTTCCTTCCTCATATTTTCATTCCAAAATCTTCTCATAACAATTTAACCTTGCATTGTGGGAAACTAACTGGTCCATTTCCAATAGTACATCCTAGGAACCTAGGGGTAGGATATTCAAGGCTTCCTGGGTTTGCAGTCCATTCATTTCAATTGGACATGATTCAATCAACTCAGCCACTTTCCTCTGTGTTCCAGTGGTTGACTGGACCAACCATGCTCTTGCATGTCTCTTTCTCTGCAATGAACATGCCTCAACAACCTGAGGTGAAATATAAATAAGGTTAGAACCTGGGTCATTTAAAATAGAGACAACTTGCTTAGCAACAATACCTTCTAACTCCACCACAGAGGCTTGGTGGTATTCTTGTCGATTCTATACAAATGCATAAATTATTGGCATTCTTCGAGCTACATCATTTATTATAGTTTCTTCCTACACATTATATACCTTTCTACAGTCATGTTGCATGTGGGGAAAATCCCTGAAAAGACGTGGTTCTCCACATCCCCAACATTGCAAAGGTCCTTTATTGGGCTCCTCTACTCTTTCTCTTGCTTTCTCTATTGGTTTGTTTCCACTTTGAGATGGAAAATTTTGTTGATGGACACTCCTGCTTGGTTGACCCAACAGTGCACCCTTCCTTGAATTCTTGTATGGAAAGTATTTAAATCCCTTCTTCTGGAATCCACTCTTGTCTTTCCTCTTCCATTCCTTTGAAGGCTCTTGCTTATGCTTAGACTAATCATAACAACACTTGGCCTTCTAAATGGTGTCCTCTAACATCTTGGGTTTGTCGAATTCAATTCAATCCCGGTAGGACTGTGGAAATCCGCTAAGAAAACACTACATTATTGCTTTCTCATCCTTGATGTAAGGGACATACCTCAAAAACTCCATAAACCTTTTGGTGCATGCATCTATAGTAAGATGACCCAACTTATGCTCATGGAATTCCTTGACTTTGTCATCGTAATAGTTTTTTGATGGGTAAGCTTTTCAGAAGTGTTTCTCAAATTGTTTCCATGTGAGTTTTCTTTCCTTCAGCCCTTTTATTTCCTTGAGGTCTTCCCACCAAATGGAAGCTCATCCATTCAGGTTAAATATGGAAATCCTTG
>CBVK0101244870.1:0-11603 GCA_900067695.1 Picea abies
TGATTTCAATGTTAAAATCTGCTCCTGTAGGTGGATTTGTTCCTTAAATTCATATGTAGATAATTTTGGTCTAGCATTTGGATTCAGGAGGAACCATTCCCGCATTTAGTCTTTGATTATAACTCCTCACAACGCACCAGTGTCATCCATGAAAATTATTTCATCTTAGCACAATTAGAGGTATAGAATCAGATGCACGAACCATTCAAGCAAAGACTCAACATAATTTTATAAGAAAGGGTTAAAAACAAAGTGGACATTTCAGCATTTGGGACTTGGTATTACATAATCACAGAGTTAATTTGTTCTACTAAACCTTGAAATATGACACCCAAAATGTAGGGCCCACAGTCCCTTCTCATTTCACAATTCAACATTTCGCATATCATCTTGTTTGAACGACAGGTGTTCATAAACCCCAACGTCCCGAACCCCGAAATCCCAAAATGTGGGGCCCACAGTCCCTTCACATTTCGCAATTCGGATTTTCATGTTTCAATTTATTGAAGGTTAAGTGTTCATAACCCCGACATCCCAAACCATGAAACCCCGATCATTAATGTAACTTGGCACATGAAAACACTTTTTTTTTTGAGTTCGGTGTTTGTAATTGTCGAAAACCCAATTGACCTCTATTTTTCACAGCATTCAGTTGCCCAATTTAAAGCGGTCAGTCAGATTTCATTATATCCTAAAATCTCAAATACCAGGGTTATTTCCTTGAAGACAGGCCATGTATTCAATGTTGGAATTTTTTTTTGGTTCGACATACTCTAGATATATAATACTAAATCATTTTATCCCGTTTCATCATTCCCTATAATCATTACCCAAATGGTTCAATTCTGCCATAGCGATTATTTAGTTTGGAGATAAAGGTCCGAGTAAAGTTCTGATTCTATCTTTTGCTTCTAGAATAATATATGCA
This sequence comes from Picea abies, assembly GCA_900067695.1. Taxonomy (NCBI): domain Eukaryota; kingdom Viridiplantae; phylum Streptophyta; class Pinopsida; order Pinales; family Pinaceae; genus Picea; species Picea abies. The sequence continues at coordinate 929 of CBVK0101244870.1, forward strand.
TATAAATACATGAATCTATAAGTATAAACCTACTCAATCCAGATCTGTCTGATATTATGATCTTACAAATTGATAACCCTTTCCTATAGACGAATTTATACTATCAATTCACTTACACATGAATAACTTTGTATCAGGATTTTAATTCAGGAGGGACGATCCTTGAATTTATTCGCTTGATTATAAGACTTCATATAATGAACAGATATTGTCTAGGGAGTCCATATCAACTTAGTATAGTTAGATACATTACCGCAAATAGAAATAATCATTCACACAGTTACATTACAACAAATAGATATGATCATTCACACAGAGAAGGAAAAGTTTACATATATGGAACAGTTTTACGGAAAGACAAAAGGAACAACCACGTTCCTCCCAACCGTATAATAGGGCAGCCAAAACCACTTGCCTGATTTACCCCCTAGCCTGACCATGAATCCATGAGGGCGAACTTGGAAAATCCTCCGCAGCACTGTCCTCCCATTCCAACAGTTATCCTCTTGCCTCACACTTATTCAGCAGTGCTCATAACAACAAGGAAAATCCATCTTAACAGGCTCCTCTTGCCTCACACTCAATCCATAGTGTTCATAATAGCAAGGAGAGCTCAAAATCTTTCCCAACATCCTTGGCAGCGTCCTGCCTCCTCGCATATGCTATATATCAATTTTGCCTAGGTATTTTTCCCTCCCTTGGGGGGATTTTAGCAGCTTTCTAAACCCCTATTTTCAGGTGCTTCCAATGGCCAAATCTCTGATTTTCCACTTGTAATAATCATCCCAGAGGTATTTCCAACTTGTTCCCCACTCATGGAGTCATGGTCAACCAATTTAACATGGCTGTTCCATTTGTCCTCCTGCAATTAATATAAATCTTTTGTTTTTATACAAGTGTCATAGTCAAATAGTTAGTTGATTCCCAATTAGAACTCTGCCCAACAGTCATAATAATTAATTACAAATATCAAATTCGAAATTTGAAATTGCCATAAATGGAAATTTTTTTCCAAATTTGAATTTACTAAAAACGGAATTAAATTTCCAATAGATTTAAATTTCAAAATTATTTTATTTTTGGGGATATCACATCCTTTCCCTCTTCGGTAAAACACTATCCTCAGTTTTCATTCCTTTCCTACAACAGGATTGGATGAGATTTCCGCAAATATCCCTCCAACTCCCAAGTGGCCTCCTCAGGACTAAAGTGCTTCCATTGCACCTTTACTTGAGCAACGACTCTATTCTGAAGTGCTATTTCTCTCCAGTCCAGAATGCGTAGGGGTTCCACCTGGAACTCGCCTCCAGGTTCCACCTACACGAATTTCCAGTCAATCCTATGAGTAGGGTCATGAATATATTTTTTTAACAAAGAAACATGAAATACATTATGAATTCTTAGATTAGCTGGAAGTGCAAGTTGATATGCTATGGGTCCAATTCAAGCTAGTATCTTGAAGGGCCCACAAAACCTAAGTTCCAACTTGGCACAGTTCCCTAGATTCAACAATCTTTTTCGGGCTTTGACCTTCAAATAAAAATGGTCTCCTACCTGAAATTCCAAGTGTCTTGTTTTCTGATCTGCATAGCTCTTCTATCTGTCCTGTGCTTCCTTTAAGTTCTATGGTGCCTTCCTTACCATGTTCTCCATTTCTTGTAGAATCTCTGGTCCAACCATGAGTCGGTCAGTCGGGTTGCCCCAACTAATTGGAGTTGTACACTTTCTGCCATACAGTATTTTGAAAGGGCTCAACTTAGACGAAGTTTGGTACCCATTGTTATATGAAAAGTCTACTAGGGGTAGGTAGTCTTCCCACTTGTTTAGTTTTGTTACGTACATGTCGAGCATATCCTCTATGATTTGGTTTGTCCTTTTGGTATTTCCATCCGTTTGGGGATGATAACTCGTACTGAAATTCAAATTAGTATTTAGCCATGCAAACAATTCCTTCCAAAAAGCGGATGTGAATTTTACATCTCTATCTGAAATCACCATTTTAGGAATACAATGCAGTCTAAAAATTTCTTCCATGAATATTTCAACAATTTTTATAGCTTTAAAAGTAGACTTTACAAGAATAAAGTGTGCGGAATTACTAAGTTTATCGATTACAACCATGATAGAATCATTCTATTTCTGAGTTTTAGGCAAACATGTTATAAATTCCAGTGATATGGTCTCCCATTTCCATTCTGGTACCGATAGTGGTTGTAATAGGTTGGCTGAATGTTGGTGTTTAGCCTTAACTTGATGACAATCTTGGCACCTAGCCAAGTACTCTGTTGTTTCACTCTTCATATTAGGCTAGTAAAATAACTTTTTGAGTGTTGTTATTGTTTTCTGGTAACCTGGGTGCAGAGAATACGGTTTCTTATGCACTTCGTCTAAAACAATTAATTTTAACTCTGTTAAATCTGGTATGTACAGTCTATTTTTAAATCTTAATAGTCCCTTCTTGTCGATATTTATATTTGGTTAATCTGAGTTTGCGATACTATTTTGAAATTCGGCCATCGTCTTAGTGTAATTTCTGTTGTTAATACCTGCCGTCCTTATTCTTTGTTCCAGATCACTTTTTTCCCTGCTGATATTTATCTCAAATAACCCATGGACTCTTCTTCTTAAAGCATCTACTACTTCATTTTCCTTACCCTTGATATGTGTGACCTCAAAGTCAAATTCGCTCAAGAAGGCTAGCCACCTTGCTTGTCTTTCATTAAGGTCTGGTTGATTAAACATATATTTCACCCCGCTATTATTCGTCAATAGTAGGAATTTTCTGGCCATTATATAGTGTCGCCACATTTTTAAGGCATGTATTACTGCTGCCAATTCTAAGTCATGAGTGACATAATTTTGCTCGTGTTCTTTTAATTTCCGGGACTCGTAAAAGATCACGTTCCCTTCCTAAGTTAGGACACCACTGAGTCCCTCTTTACTTGAGTCAACACATACTGTGAAGACTTTATGTGGGTCTGCTACCTTCAAAATGGGCGTCGATGTCAATAGTTCTTTCATCTTGTTAAAACTGTCTTGACACTTTTGCGACCAGATAAATTTGGTCCCTTTCTTTTGTAATGGCGTGATAGGGTAGGCTATCTTGGAAAACCCTTCTATAAACCTGCGATAATATCTGGTGATTCCCATGAACGACCGAATATCTGCCACATCTTTAGGTAATGGCCATTCCATAATGGATTTTATCTTTCCCAGGTCTACAACAATACCTTCTGAGGAAATGACATGACCTAAATACTGCATTTCTTTTTGATAAAGTCACATTTGTCGAATTTTGCATATAGTTTGTGTTTCCTTAATATTTGCAGAACTATTCGTAAGTGTTCATAATGTTCTTCCTCCATTTTAGAATAGACCGGAATATCGTCGATAAATACTACTACGAACATTTCTAAGTACTGACTGAAAATGTTGTTCATCAAACACAAAAATGTGGCTAGTGCGTTAGTGAGTCCGAAAGGTATGACTACAAATTCATAGTGTCTGTATCATGTTCGAATTTTTTTTTTTGTTTATGTCCCAGTCCTTTATCCTAACTTAATGATAACCAGATCGTAAATCCAGTTTTGAAAAGATCTTGGCCCTCCTAACTTGATCGAACAGATCATTTATCCTTGGTAAGGGGTATTTTTTCTTAATAGTCATTTTGTTCAGTTGTCTATAATCGATACATAGTCTTAGATTATCGTCTTTCTTTTTCACAAAGAGGACTGGTGCTCCCCATGGTGACACACTTGGTCTGATGTACTCTTTGTCCAACAATTCTTGTAATTGTATTTTTAATTCTGTTAGTTCTGGTAGACTCATTCGGTAGGGTGATTTCGAGATAGGGGATGATCCAGGTAGTAAGTCTATGGAGAAATTGATTTCCCTTCTAGGAGGTAATTCTGGTATCTCATCTACAAACATGTCTCTAAATTCACGTAGGATGGAAAAGTCTTCTAACTTGGGCTTATCTTCTTTTTCTAATAGATTCGTCACTTGGATGGTGTAAACTTGACATCCCTTTCTAATAAATTTCTTGAGTTGCATCGCTAAAACTTGTTTGACTGATATAGGTTTTGGTATGCCTTGGGTTGTTCTAACAATGCCAAAATTATCTTTATAGCTAAGTATCTTTGTATAACAGTCTATTACTTCTTTGTGTTGTTCCAACCAATCCATCCCGATAATCATATCATAAGATCCTAGTGGTAGGATGTTCAGATTGGTCCTTATCTTTTGACCATCTAAGCTAAAATAAAGATAAAAAATAAAGTTAACTACCTTTCTTTTAGTACCTGTTGCTAGTTGTATAAGCCAAGATTTTGCATGCTTTTGTTTCTTAAGTTTATTCGACTCTACTACATCGGGAGTAATATAACTTAACGTAGCTCCCGGGTCAATTAAAACAGAAATTCGAGTGTCATGGATTTTACCTTTGATTTCTACCACCGAGGACTGGTGGTCAAATTTTCGACCATCTATGACTATGTTTATTCGATGCAGACTTCTGCCCACGTCTCCCACTATGGAGGCTTCCTGCAAATTGTGAACAAAAATTCTGTTGGCTGCAATTAAACGTGGATAGTTCCTCCTTAGATGAGGTTCTCCACACTCCCAACACTTTAATGGCTCACGGGAGTTGTCCCCTAAATTTCTTCATTCCGAGGTTTACCAGTTTACCGTTACCTTGCGTATTCGGATGATTGTAGTGAAAATCCTTCCTTGTGAAACTTTTTTCTGCAACCCGATAAGGAGCTGGCAGGTATCCCTTCTTCCACTAGTTCATTCGATCTTGCTTCTTATCCTTCTAGGCCTTGGGAAACTTTTCGCCGCTGTTTATACTGGTCATAGCACATTCATGCTTTCCTGAATACCTCACTCAAGGATTTGGGGTTGTTAAACTCAATTATGTCCCTGTAGGCCTGTGGTAAACAGATTAAGAATCGTTGGATTTTTACCTTATCCTCCCGGATGTATGGTACGAACCTTAGTAGTTCCATAAATTTATTTATAAGGTCCTCCATCGTCATCTGTCTAAGTCGTAACTCGTAAAATTCTTTCATCTTCCTTTCATAATAGATTTTAGAAAGGTATTGTTTCCTGAAATACTTCTTAAAGTCGGACCATTCCAACTGTTTCTCCTTTAGGCCCTTGGCCAATTTCAGGTCCTGCCGCCAAATGATGGCCTTCCCCTTCAGATTGTAGATGGCCATTCTGACCTTCATGTTGTTGGAATAGTTGTAGATATGGAAGTATTTTTTGATGTCCAACAACCATGCCTCAACTTATTCTCCTATCCTGGATTCTCCATCAAAGATAACTGGTTTAATCTTTTTAAATTCCCCTTCAAGGTGGTCTGCTTGTTTTCTTTTTCTATCTGGTATGGTTTGTCTTCAGCGGAAGGTGTCCCTTCAAACGAACTGTCTTTTTTTTTTTTTTCCGCACCAGAATTCTTGGAGGCCCTTTTGCTTACCTCCACATCATGTTTATCATCTTTTGGACTTTTCTTGGTTACTATACTACGCAGGAGGACTTCATTTATCTCTTGCTGTTCCTGTTGTGCTTTCTTCAATTTTTCATTGTCGGCTTTGAAAACCTACAGTTCAACAATAAGGTTCCTCATTGTTTCCAACACCTCCGTGGGTGAGCTTCCATCATTGTTCTATACTGAATCTCTAGGAGGTCCTTCCTGTAGATTCCCTTCCATCCTGATTTCTGCACTTTCTTGGGCTGCCATAATCAACACAAAACAGAAAGGCTTTCTGTTTGTAACCACATGATTTATTATTATTATTATTATTTTCATAAATCGGAATATATACTAAGCAATTAATGTGGCCCTGTTTAGAACCTGTGTTGTAACTTTGGTTATGATACCATATGTAATGAACCTCAAATTTACCATAAAAAAAAAATATTTTTTCTATGACATAAATCAATTTTCGTTTAAGTTTAGAATTTAGGAGAAGGAATGATTCGTCTCTGTCCATAAGGATATTATTACACCAGCCTAGTCTATTCAAACAGAAAATATTTTGTGGGTAAAATCCTTCCATCCTCTATTCTTCCCTAAAATCCCAAACTACACCAGCATACTCAAATGTATAAAGGCGATGTCTAAACTTAGGTCGAAGGAGCCCTTGATGTTCAGAGGGATAAAGCTTAGAAGGGATAGCACCTTTGAAGTAACTAAAGGGAGGCGGGGATCGAACATCATCTTGCAGAGTCAAGATTCAGTGGTAGAATGCCAAATTATTTTGGCCAGATATCCTTAGAAGAATGAACGGTGAAAATTCCTCGGGAAAGGTATCGAAATCCCATGGACCGTTGGATCTCATAGATCTGTGCGGTATTTAAGAATGATTGTCCTTTAGTGTTCAGAAGCTCATGAGGAATAATGTCCGTTGGATGAGAAGAAACAAGAGCCGTTGATCTCGTGCCTTGAAATTCACTGATTTGGAGTTTGGGTTTTGGAGCAGCAAGGGGGTTTGAAGATGCTACATCGTGAACTCCCGGTTCGCGAAAATCTTGAAAGGATTAGGTTCATTGATCTCTTCGAGGGGAAAATTTCAGACTTCGGGGATTTGAAGGAGGAAAGGTTGGAGTTACATTGCAACCTTACAAACCCCGAAATCACAATGCGCTCCGAGGAGATAGCCAAAGTCACAAGGCATGGTCGCATGGGCGAAGGCTACAGGAAGAGCCAAACCCGTTAAGACCTTTTCGACATTTCAGGACTTGGGAAATCGAAAGGCTTAGAACGTTGCAACCGAAGTCGTGAAGTCTCGAATCGTGAAACCCTTAAATATTGGGCCCATAGTTATTTATCGAATACTATGACCACAGGTTTCTATGTGGGTCTTTCTACTTCATCTATTGAAATGTTCTATACATAGTACTAACTGTACTGCTATCCGTATACCTTCTGTACAAATATATATATATATATATATATATATATATATTTAAATCTATAAGTACTATGTGTACATGCCTCTTCCAGATTCAATTATTCAAAGGTAAGTCTGCTAGAACTTCAACTCATCTTTACATAGACAATCCTACCTTGAAATATGATTTCAATGTTAAATGATTTCAATGTTAAAATCTTCTCCTGTAGGTGGATATGTGCTTTAAATTCATATGTAGATAATTTTGGTCTAGCGTTTGGATTCAGGAGGAACCATTCTCAGATTTAGTCTTTGATTATAACTCCTCACAACACACCGATGTCATCCATGGAAATTATTTCATCTTAGCACAATCAGAGGTATAGAATCAGATGCATGAACCATTCAAGAAAATACTGAGCATAATTTTATAAGAAAGGGTTAAACACAAAGTGGACATTTTGGCATTTGGGACTCACTGTTACAGAATCACAGAGTTCCTTTGTTCTACTAAACCCCGAAATCTGACACCCAAAATGTAGGGCCCACAGTCCCTTCGCATTTCGCAATTCAACATTTCACGTATCATCTTGTTTGAATGACACGTGTTCGTAAACCCCGATGTCCCAAACCCCAAAATCCCGAAATGCGGGGCCCACAGTCCCTTCACATTTTGCAATTCGACTTTTTGTGTTTCAATTTATTGAAGGTCAGGTGTTCGTAACCCCGACATCTTGAAAGCCGAAACTTCGATCATTAATGTAACTTGGTGCATGAAAGCCCTTTTTTTTTTGAGTTTGGTGTTTGTAATTGCTGAAAACCCAATTGACCTCTATTTTTCACAGCATTAAGTTGCCCAATTTAAAGGGGTCATTCAGATTTCGTTATATCCTAAAATCTCAAATACTAGGGTTATTGCCATGAGGACAGGCCCTGTATTCAACGCTAGAAAAAAAAATTGGTTCGAAATACTCTAGATCTATAATACTAAATCATTTTATCCCGTTTCGGCATTCCCTATCATCATTACCCAAATGGTTCAATTCTGCCATAGCGATTATTTAGATTGGAGATAAAGGTCTGAGTAAAGTTTTGATTCTATCTTTTGATTCCAGAATAATATATGCATATAAATACATGACTCTATAAGTATAAACCTACTCAATCCAGATCTGTATGATATTACGATTACAAATTAATAACCCTTGCCTATAGACGAATTTATACTATCAATTCACTTGCACACGAATAACTCTGTCTCGGGTTTTTAATTCAGGAGGGGTGATTCCTGAATTTATTTGCTTGATTATAAGACTTCATATAATGAACATATCTCATCCAGGGAGGCCATATCAACTTAGTACAGTTAGATACATTACCACAAATAGAAATAATCATTCACACAGTTACATTACAACAAATAGATATGATCATTCACATAGAGAAGGAAAAGTTTACATATCTGGAACAGTTTTGCAGAAAGACAAAAGGAACAACCACGTTCCTCCGAACCATAGAACAGGGCAGCAAAAACCACTTTCCCGATTCACCCCCTAGCCTGACCATGAATCCATGAGGGTGAACTTGGAAACTCCTCCTCAACATTGTCGTCCCATTCCAACAGTTATCCTCTTGCCTCACAGTTATTCAACAGTGCTCATAACAGCAAGGAAAATCCATCTCAATAGGATCCTCTTGCCTCACACTCAATCCATAGTGTTTATAATAGCAAGGAGAGCTCAAAATATTTCCCAACATCTTTGGCTGTGTCCTGCCTCCTCGCATATGCTATATATCAATTTTGCCTAGGTCCTTTTCCCTCCCTTGGGGGGATTTTCGTAGCTTTCTAAACCCTTGATCTTTTTAGGGGCTTCCAATGGCCAAATCTCTAATTTTCCACTTGTAATAATCATCCCAGAGGTAGTTCCAACTTCTTCCCCACTCATGGAGTCATGGTCAACTGATTTTAACATGGTTGTTCCATTTGTCCTCCTGCAATTAATATAAATCTGTTGTTTTTATACAAGTGTCATAGTCAAATAGTTAGTTGAGTCCCAATCAGAACTCTGCCCAACAGTAATAATAATTAATTACAAATATCAAATTCGAAATTCGAAATTGCCATAAATGGAAAAAATTTTCCAAATTCGAATTTACTAAAAACAGAATTAAATTTCCAGCAAATTTAAATTTCAAAATTATTTTTACTTTCAGGATCACTGGTAAACTGACATCTTTGTGAACATTCATCATTTCTTTCAACTGTAATAATGTAGTCTGAGCTTCCTCTGATTCTTTCTCTTTATGACTCTCTAACATGACCTTGGTATTTTGATTTCCTTCATAGTTTTCTTGTCTTATGTTCATCTTTTCAACTTTAGAAATCATCCTTGGATAATCGTCAACTTCATGACCAACAATCTTACAACAAAGACAAATAGGACCTGTTCTAGGGAATTCCTTATCAAGATGTCCCGACCTTTTGCAGTTATAACACAAAGTTAATCCTTTTTTTCTTTTAAACATTCCCCATCCTTTTCTCTGTTGCGCACTAGGATCATAGTGTTGGACTTGCAATCTACAAAAAAAAAATCTAGGTTCCTGCATCCACTTATTAGTCCAAAAACTTTTTCTATGCATAGGAATAACATATCTTTCATCATTTCCATTAAATTTACTCAAATCATCTCATTCTTTCAACTGCACCCTAGCCTTCAAACTAGGACAAAACCTATTAAACGTACTTAAGTTCATGCTTTCAAAAAAAAAAATTCACTTATCTTACTCTTTTCAAAGCACAAAGCTTTACCTCTTTTTATATCTTACCTCTTTTCTTCAAATAGGATTTCTTTCTTAGCAGAGAGGTTCACAATTCAAGTAGATTATTGTGCACTTCTGCAATAGATCTACTCACAAAGATTCTCTTTTCTTTACTTTAGTTCCCAACAATCACAGTTTCGGGTCCCAACAATGGAACCATTTGTTGTCATAAGGGAACACCCAGGGTTCAACGCTTAATAGTGCACCAACAAAACCCCGAGTACCAGCCCTTTCATAAACACCTACGAAGCAGCAAAGGTCTCACCCGAGGTATAAGTAAGGGGGGGTTACAAGACATAGGTGTCTGTAACCAAGTTGGGACATAGATCTGTGATAATAACACTTCGCACGGTATTCTATTAACGATGACGAAGTGATACACATTAGTTAATTAACCTTATTAACATCGCAAAATGTACCCAAGAATAGATCTAGCGTAGTAACAACAAAGATTGGGTACTTCAACCACTTAGCACATAACACTCTGAATCAGATCTAGCTGTTGGATCATGTTGTCATTGATGCCAATGGTTTGATTATTTGGGAGATTTTTGGATCATATGTCATTGATGTAAATGGTTTGGTTTGACTAATGTCATTGATTGATTGATGATTGATGAAAAATGAATATGCCCTTGATGAGAATGATATATGTACAAGTGGAAACCAATTGATAAAGATGGATCATTGATATGATGCCCTTGATGAGAATGATATATGTCCGAGTAGAAACCAATTGATAAAGATGGATCATTGATATGATGCCCTTGATGAGAATGATACATGTCCAAGTGGAAACCAATTGATAAAGATGGATCATTGATATGATGCATTGATGAAGATGGATTAGTGAGTTGTCATTGATACATGATGCATATTTGATATATATGATGTAGTGGTGAATTGATGCAAAGATGAATCATTATTGTCTTATCATGGTTGATAAGGTGCACAAATGG
>CBVK0101244871.1:0-11375 GCA_900067695.1 Picea abies
ATAAAGTATTGGAGAACTTTCTATTCATGGAAAGTGGTTAACCCTAAAATAAAGAAAATAGATTAAGTGACCTAGAAATGGGTTAAGTAACCTAAAAATGGGTTAAGTGACCTAGAACATGAAAGTATAAATATGAAGCTAGGATCTCTTGTAAAACACACATTTGGTGAGAATCCTTTTTGTGAATCAATGGAGAGCTTCTTGTGAATATATTTTGGAGTATTGATGGAGAGCTTCTTGTGAGAGCATCTTATTGATGTGGATTTCTTGAGCATGATTGAAGATATATTTTGAGGAAGAGAGTGAGAGGATGATCTCATGGATGCATCAAAGTTTCGGCAATGTGGGAGATCTTGACGGAAAAATTCTTGGATTCACAGAAAACCCTATTTTCTGATACCCACACGGGTTGTCTGTGTATAGGGTGCGTGTACACGCGGGCTGGTTGTGTGTAGGGTGAGTGTACATGCAGGATGACTATCTATAGGGAGCGTGGAGTGTACAAAATCATGGAGATTTGTGTTTGAGCTGGTGCCAAGCTCTTGGATTATTGGGTATGTGTTATATTCTTTGCATGTGTGTGTGTGGGTGTGTTTGATATGACAATTGCATCTGACGATCCCTTGCACTATTGCTATGTTTATTCCATGTGCGTCGGGTACTTTCCTAGGGGGGCCCCAGTGGGGGGCAGGTATGCCCCCCCTAGTTATGAGCAGAGTTCGAGGCAGTGCCCCAATTTTTTTTGGGGGCGCTTTTTTCTATTTTTAGTGGATTTTGCTATTTTTAGTGGTTTTGTAAATTAATCCTAGATTAAGGGATTAGGGTTTTGGTATCTACAGAATACCTAAAAGCATTGTATATATTGTATGGTGAATGGTGAAATTCGACATAATGAATATAAGAAAGTTTTTCCCGGTTGAGGGTTTTCCTGTATAAAATCTCTGTGTACTCTGTGTATGAGCCATTGAATAATTTATTTCTTGCTTAAGGATTGATATGCATTGCTTTACTTCACAGGTTTAAAACTTACATGGATGATGAGGAAGTTTCCAGATCTACATTCTATGGCCTCAGATCTATCACTGAGACACTGGTATGGTTACAATATTGTCTTGATGGATAATATTGTTTGATGTGTTGTGAATGCTTAGGGCATTCTTGGTATGGATTCTATGATGTGGTTCAGTTTGGTTAATTTGGTCTATGGAGTGAGCAACACTCTTGTGATTCAGTAGTGACATGATTGCTATGGTATGCTAGTTTTTTATACATGATTGAAATAACATTCATATTGATTTGTTGTGGAGAATGAGCAAGCTATTGGATAGCTTGGATATGTTATGACTGGCTATGGGTCATTTTGGATAGTGGAAGACAGAAGAAAAAGTGATTGCAAGTTGCAGAGGATCTGAGCATGTGAAGAAAAGAAAAACCCTAGTTTCTCAGAAGCATACGCTTGTTCCATTATACACTGGCTGTGTGCACACACGGGCTGTAGTGAGTCAGGGCGTGTGCACATGCGAGTTGTACTACTGACAGGTCATGTACCTGTTAAAAGATTGATATCTATTGAGGATTGTTGCCTCATCTTAGTTGGTGCTGAGGGTGTAATTTGAGTCTTGCATTATAGAGCAGGTGCTCTTACAGAGTTGTACTCTATTCAGTTGTTGCTGATAAACCCCAAGGATTGTAGTCCGTAATAAAAACAAAATTGTACATACATCTAGTGTTTCTTTTGTTCATTGTGGTGATGACTTGTTGATGATATATTGATGACATATGTTGTTGATATGTGCTCACATCTAACCGGTTATAAATGACAACAATGGGTAATGAATAAATGTTGAATGCTAATTGATGAGTTTTTGTGCAAGAGGGAAGTTTTGGGGAAAATAGACCCACACTCATTAAGGCCCCCTCTATGTGTGGTAGGTGTGTCTAACACTAGCATTATAACATAATCAATGAATTTAAGCAACACATACATGTTCATTACACATCTAATCTAATCACTGAGCATATTCATAACATAAATAACACAGCACAAAGAAAACCAAAGACATAAGATGTACATGGTTCACCCCAATGTGGGGCTATGGCCACCAACCACTTCACCTCTTCATTATTCATCAATATATTACATTTAGTGACTCATGTACACTAAGCTACAGAGTCGAGCTTCACTCCAAACAGGATATCTGTGCACTAAGCACCAGATCCTCCTTCCAAAACTAGGTCAAAGCACAAAGACAATTCTCTATCAAGCACAAAGCCTTAACACATATACATTCTGGTCCACAATGCAACTCAAATACCTGCACTTAGCTCACAAGACTTCTCCCCAAAAACACTTCTACTTCTACCATAGATTCTTCTTTATTTACAGTTTTACAATCCCTTACAATAAGGCCTAATCATGGGTAAACCCCATGGGCTGACATCCCATAAACCCATTACAAAAACCCTAGAGGAACCCTTATTGGGTCCACATAGCCTACAAAATCAGTGATATCCTCGATCTCATCTCTGCCTAGGCGCTCCTTCTTCAAACAATGTGTCAAAGTCCAAAAGTGGTCCAAATCTGACCAAGGTTTGCTCAAAACTTGGTCGAGGGCCAACATGCAGAAAAATCGCGACAACAACATGGTTGGGGTATATTTATGAGAGATATGGCACATCTTGTTTGAGGTATGTTTTGTGAGCTACAGTTTATCTCTTAAGATGGTACTGGATGTTCAATATTGTTGCATATATCATATTTGTTGAGGGATACAATTGGTATTTTGTTGTTGTTATTTCGCATATGGGTATTGGTCTTTTGGTTGTGATGTGTTGTTGAAGTTGTTGGTTTAGCTTGATGCTATATAACAATGAGGTTGTGTCACATGGTTTGATGTAAGGGTTTATGGTATTTGGTTTATGGATAGAGTGATGAATTGTTAGATATATTTTCATGGTTATATTGGTGTATGTGTTTGGTATATGGTTGAGGTACTTGTTGCGTACATGGTTGAGACAAGTAGTTGATGAGTTGGCACATACATAAGGTGTATAGTTGATGAGTTGGCACATACATGAAGTGTATAGTTGATGATGTTGATACATCTTGATGAGTTAAGGTTGATGCATGGTTGATGCATGGTACATGTTGGTTCAGGTTATTAGTACAAGTTTTTTGGTGTAGGTTGATTGGTACAGGTTGTTTCGTGAAGGTTGATTGGTACATGTTCTTACAGGTTATTGGTACAGGTTGAAAGTGACAGGTTGATAGAGGCAGTGGTTTATTCAATGATAGTGACAATTTTTCTATATTTGGCATTTATATTTCAGGGTAGTTGGACGGGGAAAGGTGGTTGTATCCACCTTCCGGTTGTAGCCGGAGAACTTAGGGGATTGTAGCCTCCTTCTGGTTGTATCCATAGAATTTGGGAGTTGGAGCTTTCTTGAGATTATATCCTAAGAAACTAGGGGGTTGGAGATTCCTTCTAGTTGCAACTGGAAAACAAAGGAAGTTGGTGCTTCCAATGAATGTAATTCTTCAGGACATATAAGAAAAAACATTCTGCGGTTTTCTCTCACTTTAGGTTTCCACATAAAAACACTGGTGTACTGTGTATGTGTATGATTGCTCATTTTTTCATTGTTTATTTACTCTACAATTATTGGATGATAATGCTACACTGGTATAAAAATTACATTATATGGTTAAAAAGGATTAAATTTCTCTATTAATGATTCAACCCCCCTCTCAGTAATCCAACAACAACCAGTGCATGACCTGATATACTTGCTCACATCCTATCGAAGTTTCAACTAGTAGAAATGTTTATGCAACACTGCCACTGTCCTTTCAATGCCAAAGTGTCCTTCCACCCGACTGTAGTGAGCTTCCCAAATCAGCTTCATTCTCTTGCTTGATGGAATGTAGAGATGGCCCAGACAACACAACAACACACCTTGAATATGGAAATCAGTGACCACCGAGTTGGCACCCAACATTTGGTAGGTGGTGGAGAAGTCAGGGTCTATCTCGTAGAGGTGGGGAAATCTAGATGTCTCATGGCTGCAAGAGTCTAGCACCGTGGTAAGTGCCACGACTGGAGGTCGACTAAGGAACTCAATAAATCGGTTGGTACTTCATGTTTTACACTTGATGTTGAGGTGGAGTTGCTATAAGTATGTCGACCACTTTTGATGGTAGTCATTCTACAATTTTCCTTGGGTCTGCATGAACTATAGTGGCTTATGATCAGTGTTGATGACTATGTTCTTCCAAAGAATGTGATGTCTCCACTGGTGGCAGGCTTACACAATGGAGTAAATTTATTTTTCGTATGTAGGGTACTTACGGACAACATCTGATAGTGTCACTATGATATGCCACGAGGTGGCCGTGTTGAGTGTGAACGACACCCACAACATAGTTTGAAGCATCTATCTCGATCTCAAAGGGATTTTGTAGGTCCGTTAATGAAAGTATCGGGGATGAGAACAAACGCTTCCTCAAGTCATAGAAGGCTTGTTGTTGGGACATGCCAATGGAATATGAGAGAATCCAAGAACAAAACTGTGATAGAAATTGGCGAGGCCCAAGAAGCTTCGAAATCCAGTGAGTGTGGTTGGGGCTGGCCAGTCATGGATGACCTTGATTTTGGCTGGATCCACATGCACACCATGATGATCAGTGATGTAGCCTAAGTAATGGACCATGTTCATGCCAAATTAGAATTTTTCCAAGTTTTCATATAGTTTGTGCTACTGCAGGGTGTGCAAAACCTTTTGAATATGATGCAAGTGTTCCGCCAAAGTCTTGTTGTAGATGAGGATGTCATCCAAATACACCACTACAAAAGTATTGGTGAAAGGTCATAGGATATTTTCCATCATCCTCATAAAATTTGTCAGAGTGTTTTTCAAACCAAAGGGCATGACCAACCATTCAAAAAAACCTTCTTTTGACTTGAAGGCAGTCTTCCATACATATGTTTATTCTATTGGGACCTGGTGGTAGCCAGACTTCAGATCAATCTTACTAAAGTATTTTCCCCCGTGATTTGATCAAGGAGGTCATCGATTCCTAGAATTGGGTACCAGTTTCCTACTGTGATTTCATTCAGGGCTTGGTAATCAATGCAGAGTTGGCAGGTCCCGTCTTTCTTCTGCACCAGCATGATTGGGTTCACACAAGGCCATGAGATGGGAAATATGTGCCCCTTATGGATAAGTTCTTAGATATGCCTCTTGACATCCTCATTTTCTAACAGAGAGTGATGGTATACTGGCCCATTGAGTAGCGGTGTGCCTGGGGTCAGATCGATGGGATGCTTGACTTGGAAGTGTAGAGGTATTGTGGTAAGAGAGGAGAATATATCTGAGTATTATTCCATGACATTATCCTCTTGCTTCTATTGTGTGGAGATATCATCCATGGAGGCCTTATATGTGGCTGTGATCTTTCGTTCAATCTAAAAATGAATCACGAAGAAGACAAATTTCCTGGTCTGAGAGATGACCTTCCTGCATCTCTTGGAAGAGATCAAGGAAATAACACTAGGAAGGACTGCCTCAGGTATCCTATACAATTTCATGTTCAAAGTAATAATAACACTACGAGGCCTAGACTCATATAAAACATGATGTTTCCATAAATAAGGTTGGCCCAAAAGAACATTGCAAACTTCGAGAGGAGAAACATCACACAATACCTCATCTTTGAAGGGATTGATGTTGTATGACAGTTGACACTGTTGGATGATGCGAAGATCACTTCCTTGGAAAAGCCATCCAATGGTGTAGGGTTGTGGGTGTGACATTGTTGTCTAGGATAGATGCTTGACGACCTCTACTGAGATGAGGTTCTTTTGGCTACCACTATCAATGATGAAGTGCAACAAAATGCCTTTTATCCACATTTGTGAATGGAAGAGGCACTCTCCTTCTTTTGGCTCATCTCGTTCACAAGGTTGGAGCTTGGTGGTAGAAAAGGTGGCACTGGGTTCTGCGTCAATGATCCATATTCCCCTTTATGGTTCTAACTCAGAGTCAAAACCCACATTTGATTCAGAGGCTTTCACTTCAGTCACCAATGACTGATTTGAGTGATAGTCAACAATGTTGTTCCAAGGGATCTTATGGAAGTCGCACCACTTCTTAGTATCTTGTTTTGTCTTTCTGGTGTCCTTCTTTGCTTGCATCTTGGACTGGTTGTATTTATATTGTCCCTATTTTCTCTGTCATTTGTTCTGTGGGTTGGGGCCTCCCTTTCCTAGATTCTGTTGTGAGGGGTTCCCATGCCCAAATTGCCACATATTTTGTTTGAGCTTCTGCTCAATTTTGACAGCATATCGATAAGCCACACCCAACGACGAGATGTCAAGAAATTCCATTTCAGTTTGGATGTATCTATGCAGAGCACCAGGATACTTGAGCATAAAATGTCGCTCTGAATCTTTGATATCTAGCTTGGTGCGCAATGTATGGAAGATATTTGTGAAATCTGGAACTACTTGGTCTCTTTCTTGCCTCAGTGTGGTCCATTTGGTATACAAGTCATCATAAATTTCGACAGGGCAGTATTGTTCCTTAATAACATCCATGAAAAATGTGAGATCGGAAGAGCGTCGTGTAGGGAAAGAGATGCGAAGATCACTTCCTTGGAAAAGCCATCCAATGGTGTAGGGTTGTGGGTGTGACATTGTTGTCTAGGATAGATGCTTGACGACCTCTACTGAGATGAGGTTCTTTTGGCTACCACTATCAATGATGAAGTGCAACAAAATGCCTTTTATCCACATTTGTGAATGGAAGAGGCACTCTCCTTCTTTTGGCTCATCTCGTTCACAAGGTTGGAGCTTGGTGGTAGAAAAGGTGGCACTGGGTTCTGCGTCAATGATCCATATTCCCCTTTATGGTTCTAACTCAGAGTCAAAACCCACATTTGATTCAGAGGCTTTCACTTCAGTCACCAATGACTGATTTGAGTGATAGTCAACAATGTTGTTCCAAGGGATCTTATGGAAGTCGCACCACTTCTTAGTATCTTGTTTTGTCTTTCTGGTGTCCTTCTTTGCTTGCATCTTGGACTGGTTGTATTTATATTGTCCCTATTTTCTCTGTCATTTGTTCTGTGGGTTGGGGCCTCCCTTTCCTAGATTCTGTTGTGAGGGGTTCCCATGCCCAAATTGCCACATATTTTGTTTGAGCTTCTGCTCAATTTTGACAGCATATCGATAAGCCACACCCAACGACGAGATGTCAAGAAATTCCATTTCAGTTTGGATGTATCTATGCAGAGCACCAGGATACTTGAGCATAAAATGTCGCTCTGAATCTTTGATATCTAGCTTGGTGCGCAATGTATGGAAGATATTTGTGAAATCTGGAACTACTTGGTCTCTTTCTTGCCTCAGTGTGGTCCATTTGGTATACAAGTCATCATAAATTTCGACAGGGCAGTATTGTTCCTTAATAACATCCATGAAAAATTCCCTGGTGGTTGCAACTATAAATAATGATGGTTCCTCTATTTCCTTTTTCTCACAGAACGTTTCCCACCAATCTTTGACATGGGGAACGACTATGAGGAGAGAAAAAGTAATCTTTTCTCTATTCGAAAAGTTATGGACAAAAAAATACACTTCTAGTAGATTCAACCACTTGTATACAACTTTTGTGTCTATCTAACCTTCAAGTATAGGAATATCAAAGTTGATTTTTACCTTGAAGGGGGTAGTGCCTCCACTCAAGAAACATGTGTCGCTTGTTGGTAGCCACCGATGGATTTTCATGAAACTATCCATCATCTCATTCCTCTGTTGCATGAGGGATTCCTCAAGTAAATATTTGAAAGGATCTCCTGTCCCGTCATATTTCTTTTCTCCTTCCATGAGAGGTCGCTTAGGCATGAGATAGCTTTTTCCCTCAAGAGAAACAAGCTCGATACCCAATTATTGGTACCCTAATCTCATTGGGGACATGCATTAAGACGACAAAGAGAAGATCACTCTCATACCAATGATCCATATTTTATGAGAAGAACGAAATGAATACATATTACTAAAATATGATTAACACATAATAACAGAGGTACAATAAAATTGGTTTTCTATTCAATAAAGAAATAAGTTTAAATTGTAAAATGTAGCAGAAAACAAGCTTGTTGGAATGGTGGTGACTTATCTCTGAGAAGAGATGTGATGACTATGCTCATTCGCAAGAATATGGTTACAATGAGGATCTAAAGGCCTTTTACAATAAAAAATAATTTCAAAAACCCTATACATCCAAAAACCTAACCCTAGGAGATAAAGCGTTGAAAGTCATGTGGGCCCTGTTTCGGTAAGTTAGTACATCAACTTCATGAGGTCGTAAGTTTTGCATACGATCTCTATTTAAGGTGCGCGATGGGTCATTTGAAAGGTCTAATTGAGAAGAACAATTTTCGACTAGACAAGATCAATGTCTTAAGTAGTTAATTGGGCCCCAAATCCCCAAAAAACGTCATTTAGGGCCTCAAAACGACCCTGAAGGTTTGGAACCTGAAAAACTACCGAAAAACTGCCAAGGTGGAAAACCATTTTTTGAGCCAGTGGAATAGGTGGGTGGCCACCGATATCCACCTAAATCAATCCTCCCTCCTTAGGATGAAATGGTCTCCATTGCGTTGAGTTCCCCCATCATATGAGGATTTTTTTGCTGAATTTGGCCTCCGGTGAGCCACTTGCCTTAGTGTAGGAGTTTCCCTGCTTTGACAATTTGATAAATCTGGATCCTTTGTTGTCGAGTGCCCTTGATCTGTGTGTCCACAATTCAATCATTGGATGCCTATTTCATGTAGTCAGGGTTGATCTCTTTTTGTGTCAACTACTTTTCTATCTCTAAGGTGTCCAATAATGGTGGGAAATATGGCCGAAGGAGAGCCACGTTGAAGACTGGATGCAAACCAAGGAAGAGGGGAATTTTGAGTTCAAAATCATCATCATACGCATCCTCGCTGACGGTGTATGACCCATAATGGAGTGGGAAAAGCTTCCAATGGGGCTCGGTAAGACGTTCTTTCTACAAATGCAACCAAACTTTGTCACCCTGCTGAAACTTATGTGGCACCCGATGTTGATCTTGGTGCTGCTTGTACTTGGCATTAGACATCTATAAAATATCCTAAACCTATTGGAAGATATGTCAGATCTGTTCATTGAACTAGGTGGTGTCGTAATGGTGGGAAATATGGCCGAAGGAGAGCCACGTTGAAGACTGGATGCAAACCAAGGAAGAGGGGAATTTTGAGTTCAAAATCATCATCATACGCATCCTCGCTGATGGTGTATGACCCATAATGGAGTGGGAAAAGCTTCCAATGGGGCTCGGTAAGACGTTCTTTCTACAAATGCAACCAAACTTTGTCACCCTGCTGAAACTTATGTGGCACCCGATGTTGATCTTGGTGCTGCTTGTACTTGGCATTAGACATCTATAAAATATCCTAAACCTATTGGAAGATATGTCAGATCTGTTCATTGAACTAGGTGGTGTTGTCAACTCTATTGGATCAGGGGACGAGTCAACCGAGGTTGTTGCAAGAGGTAGTGCAACATCCATGGGGCCCAATGGTTGAAATCTCAATCCCACCTGAAAGGGGTTTTGGCCAGTTAATCTATGCATGGATTGGTTGTAGCTATGTTGGACATAGGGAAGACTCTCATCCCATGTGCATGGGTTTTTTGAATTGTACATGCACAAAATATGTATGACCATCCAATTGACGACCTCAGTTTGGCCATCTGTTTGGGGGTGGAAGGAAGTGGATTTGGTGAGCTTGGTATCTAGTAGTGACCAGAGGCTCGAATAGAATGTGTTGAGGAACCGACTGTCACAGTCTGAGATAATGGTTTGTGGGATCCAAAAATGTACCCATACTAGTTTAAAGAAGAGCTTGGTAGTGGCTTCTGTTGTGATGTTATTCTTGTAGGCTGCTAGAATCACCATCTTGGAAAAGAAATCAACAACCACAAAAACAAAGTCATTTCCCCTCTTGGTGGATGGGAGGCATGACATGTAGTCAATTGAGATGGATTCCCATGGCCTATCAGGAGTAGGCAGAGGGGTGTACAAGCCTTATTTCTTAGTGGTTGTTTTGGAAATAGCATAGGTGGTGCAAGACTTGATATACTTTCTGACATCCTGTTGAAGTTTCGGCTAGTAGAAATGTTTTTGCAACACTACCACTGTCTTTTTGACGCCAAAGTGTCCTACCACCTGACTGTAGTGAGCTTCCCAAATCAGATTCACACACTCACTTGATGGAACATAGATATGGCCCAGACGACACAAAAACCCATATTGAAGATGGAAATTAGCGACCACTGAGTTGGCGCCCAACATTTGGTAGGTATTGGAGAAGTCAAGGTCTATCTCGTAGAGGTGGGGCCATCCATAGGTCTCGTGGCTACAAGAGTCTAGAACCATGGTGAGTGCCGCGACAGGAGGTCGGTTGAAGAAATCAACAACTCAGTTAGTACTTCTTGTTTTATACTTGATGTTGAGGTGGAACTATTGTAAGTATGTTGGAACTATTGTAAGTATGTGGACCACTTCTGATGGCAGTCATTCTACAATTTTCCTTGGGTATGCATGAATTGTAGTTAGCTTGTGATCAATGTGGATGATTGTCTCATTCCAAAGAATGTAATGTCTCTACTAGAGGTAGGATTGCACAATGAAGTACATTTTTTTTTGTAATTAGGTTACTTACATACAACATCTGATAGTGTCTCACTATGATATGCCACAGGGTGGCCGTGTTGAGTGAGAACGACGCCCATGACATAAACTAAAGGATCTGTCTAGATATCAAAGGGATGTTGCAGGATTGGTAATGAAAGTACTGGGGATAAGAACAAATGATTCTTCAAGTCATCGAAGAATTGTTGTTGGGACAGGGCCAACACAAATTTTTCCTTACCATGAACCCTGGTTACTTGGCTTAGGGCCCATGTGATATGAGAGAATCCCAACATGAACCTGCGATAAAAATTGGTGAGGCCCAAGAAGCTCTGAAGTTCAATGAGTGTGGTTGGGGCTAGACAATCATGGATGACCTAGATCTTGGATGGATCCACATGCACACCATGTCGATCAATGATGTAGCCTAATTAATGGACCCTATCCATGTTGAAGGAAATTTTTTCCATGTTTTCATATAGTTTGTGTTGTTGCAGGGTGTGCATAACCTGCTGAATATGCTGCAAGTGTTCTGCCCAAGTCTTGCTGTAGATGAGGATGTCATCCATATACACCACTACAAAATTATTGGTGAAAGGTCATAGCATATCATCCATCATCCTCATAAAAGTTGTTGGAGCATTTTTCAAACCAAA
>CBVK0101244880.1:0-10118 GCA_900067695.1 Picea abies
ACATATACTCAACCCATTTGACATGTCTCTGATTCAACTTCTCTTGTTGAGTCACAAAATACAATGCATGATTGTCACTGTACAAGACAAACTCCTTCGGGATCAAGTAATGTCTCCATTTTTTCAATGCCTGTATAATAGCATAAAACTCCTTATCATAAGTGGAATACTTCACTTTTGCTTTATTCAACTTCTCGCTGAAGTATGCTATTGGCCTGTCTTCTTGACTCAAGACTGCCCCGATTGCAAATCCACTTGCATCGCATTTCACTTGAAATGTTTTTTGAAAATCCGGAAACACCAAAACTGGTTGTCCCGTAATATTCCTCTTCAACAGATTAAAAATTTTCTCAGCTTCTTCTGTCCAGTGAAAGGATTTGTGTCTTTTATTCACTGTATCCATCATCGCTGCACTAATTCCACTGAAATTCCTAATGAACTTTCGGTAGAAACTAGCCAATCCATGAAAACTTCCCACCTCAAAGATATTCTTCGGTGATGGCCAATTGTTGATTACCTCCACCTTATCTGGATCCATCCTCAACTCATCTGCAGAAATAACAAATCCCAAGTACATGAGATCTGTCTTCATGAATGAGGACTTCTTCATGTTTATCAATAGCTTCTCCCACTGTAACCTCTGCATCACTGTAGCCAAATGCTTTAGATGTTTTGCGACTGTTTTACTGTAAACCAGTATGTCATCCAGATATACAATAACAAATTTTCCGATGAACTCCCTCAGGACTTCATTCATCAAACTCATGAAGGTGCTAGGTGCATTTGTTAAGCCAAATGGAATAACAAGCCATTCATACAACCCTTCATTGGTTTTGAATGCTATCTTCCATTCATCACCCTCTCTCATGCGGATCTGGTGATAACCACTTTTCAAATCAATCTTTGAAAAATACTTTGCCCCACTCAAGCAATCCATTAGATCATCCATCCTTGGCAATGGAAATCTGTACCTGATGGTTATCTTGTTAATCTCCCTCGAGTCAGTACACATCCTCCAACCTCCATCTTTCTTCGGATTGAGTACTGTTGGAACAACACATGGACTCAAGCTTTCCCTGACCAAACCTTTGTCCAACAAATCCTGGACTTGTCTTTTGACCTCTTCATTCTCTTGCGGTGTCAATCTGTACACGTCTTTTTTTGGTAAACTGGCTTCTGGTATGAGATCGATGTGATGACTCACACTTATGATCGGTGGAAACGAACGAGGTAATTTGTCCACTATTATGTCAGTGAACTCTTCCAGTAGTTCCTGAACTTCATCTGCTAAATCATTCACCCTGGTGCTGGTCAAAACAATCCTCGGTTTCCTGACCACAATGAATTGTGGATCCTCCTTCTTCTTAATCTCTATAAGAAGTTCCTTCCCACTCATGAGAAGTACTGTGTTACTTACTTCTGTTTGCACCTCCTTATCCTTGATTGGAAGTAACATGTGAGTCCTCCCATTCTTCTCTAGGGTGTATGTGTTCATTCTCCCATCATGAATCACATTTCTGTCATATTGCCATGGTCTACCCAACAATAGATGACAAACATCCATAGGAATGACATCGCATAATATTTTATCATTATATCCTCCTATCTTGAATTCAACTAAACATTGTTTAGTGATAGTTACTTGGTGTCCTTTTTGTAGCCACGAAACTCTGTATGGACTTGGATGATCAATCGTCTCCAGCTCCAGCTTCTCTACCATCTCTGTAGAAATGAGATTATCTGTGCTACCACTATCTACAATGACCTTGCATACCCTATCCTTGGTCTTGCAAGCGGTCCGGAAAAGTCTGGTCCTTTGGATTGAACTCTCCACCTCCTTTTCTGGTGTCAAAAGAACTTTTCGCATCATCAATGATCTTCCACCTTCAACGTCTTCTGCCTCAACATCTCACCTCTGTGCTTTGGCGATGTGAGCTTCTCCACTTTCTTTCTTTTTATCTGGACACTCGTAAGACTTGTGCCCATTCTTCCCACATGTGAAGCATGTTATTACTCCACCTCTTCCTCTTCCTCTACCTCTAGTACGAGGAAAAGTATTGTTGTCAGCATAATCTCCTCTCTGCTCAGTATGTTTCCCTCGCTGTAAGGTTCCACCTCTCTCAGTTCGAGTCTGCAGTTTCTTCTAGTCCTCCTTGGGCTTCTGATATTTGTCCTAGGCAACTAATTTGCCTCTGGGATGACTTCTGCCTCGGCCTCTCCAACCCTGCTTTCGGCTCAACTTCTCTTTAGCCTTTAGAGCCATCTGATAAGCATCTTTCACCGTTCGAATGGTTACCATGCTCATCTCATCCTAGATATCATATCTCAGGCCATTCATATATCTAGAAACTTTTTCATCATCGTTTTCCCGATGACATGCCCTGATGTTCAGCTTGTAGAATTCTTCAGTGTATTCTTTCACAGTTATCAACTTTTGTCTCAGGTTCTGCATCCTCCTGAACAGAGTAATTTGATAATCTCTGGGGATGAATTTCGCCTTCATCTTTCCGATCATTCTGTCCCAGCTCTTGATCTTCTGCTTTCCTTTGCAGCGTCTGTCAGCTTGTAGTTCATCCCACCACAATGCTGCATGTCCCTTCAATCTTGTGACAGTATGCTTGACTTTCTTGTCTTCTTCGACATATTCATAGTCAAAGTATGTATCTAGAGCTCTAATCTAGTCTAGAAGCTCCTCTACATCCAAGTTTCCCTCATAAATTGGAATGTCCATCTTTTCCCTTGCACCCATTCTTGCAATAGCTCTGATCAAACGTTCGTTTGATGCATCTTCAGCTACAACTTCTTATTCATGTGTAGCTTCAATTTCTCTTTCGGAATCACTAAGATCCCCAACACTAACTGTGTGTCTTTGTGTTGTCTCCATGTCTTCGAGTCTAGCTCGTAGATCATGCATTTCTCTCATCATAGCTAGATTTGTCATCTGCCTGCCTCTTCTTCTCGACATTAACCTATCCTCTGGTGGATCGAGTGTTTTCTTGTCCCTTCTCCTTGGAAGCATGGTGAATTCTTTTTCTTCTCTGCTACAGAAAGCAAAGAACCTTTCTATGCTCTGATACCAAACTTGATGGCGACGCACGCTCCCTCCACAACCTGTAGGTCGGAAGGTCCACATCAACATAGGATATTTCCTTTACCACTGGCCCAAAGAACTCTAAACTGATCTTCTATTTCCCTATCGGGAAATCTGCACCCACAACAAACTCTCACGAGATCCCCTCTTTACATTTGGGAGATCGGACTTTGCGACTTTGCGAATCCAGTGGTCAAGCGGTCGGCTCTTGAATCCCCGAAACCCGAAACAGTCAACACTGACCTTTCCTTTTTCCTTTCAGGATTTTCCCTATCGCGATTTCGACGATCGCAATGTCAAGGAACTTGTCTCCACGATTCCTGAATCTCGATTTTCCGAAACTCCGATACACTCGTGCACTTTGACTTTTCAGCGCCACTTCACTTCATCGACACTTCGGACTTCGCGGTATCGCGAATCCAATTGCAGTGTTTTCAATATTTCACCCCACGAAACTCTGAAATAGCGTGCCACCTATCCACCTCACTGGCTCCTATGGCCCACACAATCCCCTTAGCTTTCGGGATATCGCGTTTCATGATTTCGTGATTCCCGTTGCAAGGTTTACGAGACTTCCACCCACGAAAACCCGATACAAGTATATACGTGTAAATCCAATGGTCCTTGTGGCTTGGATCTACGGTCCTACTCCTCCCAAGCTTAGAACCTTTCGATATTTTCGCTATAACTCCCTGCTTCTCTGTGAGATCTGACGACTCATGAAAATTCATGAATTCTCCTCAGAGAATCCCAACTGTCTGCTCTTTCCTTTGGGAATCTCTACACAACTAACCAAGGTGTTTCTCTCTGCGGAACTTGTACTCCTATGGTCTGACGTTACTACTCTTTCCTTCAGAAACTTCATAGGTCTAATTCCTTCTGAGTTCTCTCCAACTTCCAATCCTTCAGGAAAACCCTTGCTCGCACTCCTTGCGAAATACCTTCAACACTTCCAAGTGTAGAAATCCTCCGACTCTGCACACACCTGCAACAACAGTCTCTCAATGATTCACTCAGGTCCACAACCCTGAGACTTCGCTCAGCCTGCGCACTCCTTGCACGGATCCTGTGCCTTCCTGCACTTCTGCGGAAATGAGAACAAAAGCTTTTTCTCCTGAGATTTCAGAGACAAACCTTTGAACACCTTGTCGACGCACTCCTTGCGGACAATTCAACTGCACTCCTTGCAGGAACTCTTACTCAGATAGAGAA
Organism: Picea abies; assembly: GCA_900067695.1. NCBI lineage: Eukaryota > Viridiplantae > Streptophyta > Pinopsida > Pinales > Pinaceae > Picea > Picea abies. The sequence continues at coordinate 4,304 of CBVK0101244880.1, forward strand.
ACAATTGAAACTCATTCCATTACCCTTTCCTCTCATATTTCAAACACTCAACAAGAAATCATTCATACATAGCATAAAAGCAATTGCATGATAGAAAGAGTAAAGCATTCATGAGCATAACATTTAAAGATTCATACACAGGGAATATATGAACACCATGAGTCTGAATCACAACTTCCTTTGTATTAATTCAGAACTTTTGTACATGGAGTCTGCTACACAACTCTTTGCTTCTTCTCTATGCTCATAATACACTTCAATAATGTTACAATACACAATGAGGGTGTCTATATCCCGTTTCCCTCTTGCACTCTAAAAACTGTCTAATCTAGAATTAAATTCTATCTACTTTACATTAACTACCATAATTACCTTCTACCTACTAAGGACGAGAGAAAATTGCTCAAGGTCCATTTACATTATACAAATGTGCTTTTTCTTAATGTCTCATTTAAGACCGCGCAATAACTTCAAGGTGATTTCAAAATTTGTGCTGGGTGCTTTTCCAGTTGTCTGTTATCTCTGCGCTGGCTCGCTTGAGATGCTCCTGCATCAAGGGCCCTCCAACTTTGTAAGGCCATAACTCTCAAACCATGAGGAGTTATGTGACATTCCACATACCACCGGAAATGGAATGGCAAGCACTATCCATCTAGGATAATTTTACCAACAACATAATTGATCTTCATATCCTTATTCCAAATACGAACATGGGTTCCCTCAACCACAACTCAACTACAAAGCATCTTCCCATGAGGGATTTCGCCATAAGGGGACCACTTTGGAGTTCATCCATTTGTTCTTCTTATCAACCATGACAAGAAAATAATGATTCATATTTACATCAAAGAAAATATGCATCATATATTAAGGAATCCATCTTCATCATGTATCAATGACAACTCATTGATCCATCTTCATCAGTTGGTTTCAAATTGACATCTATCATTCTCATCAAGGACAATACATATACATTTTTCATCAATCATAAATCAATCAAGCCTATCAATCTATCAAACAATTACTTAATCGCTTGACATCAATCCTTTGACATTAATCAATCAAACCATTTACGTTAATCAATCAGTTAATCACTTGACATCAATCAATCAAACCATTGACATCAATGACAACATGATCCAACAATCTTCCCCTTTGGCATTGATGGCAATACCAACATTTATGTCAACACCAATCATTGATGTCAACATGTAGACAAGGCATGCTCTACATCTATATTCATCAATCATATCAATGTGACTATCTCTCCCCATCATTTATGACTATCTATCCCCATTAAACATCAATCACATCAATGTGACTATCTCTCCCCCTTTGACATCAATGGAAAAGGGTCTTCTCCTCTTGGGGCTTATCCTCCTGCTTGAATGCCTTTGATCCTCCTATAAATAATCTCTTCTCTTTTGAACAAATGATATCACTCTAATGCAATGTGAAGATACATTGCTCATACTCCCACTGTGACCATTGCTCCCCCTGGAATTGTGCCTTTTTTCTCTTTCTTCAAATATAGGGCTCTTTTGTAGGTATGCATTTGATAAATATTTCCTCCTGGAATCATGGGAAGAGTAATGAATCCCCCTCTGGGTATGTCTCCCCCTATCTTCAACCAGATCATAGATCAACCACTATCTCTATGACAATCCTTGGACCTGTTTATGCATCAAACTTGTGCCATACAATACATCATGAAACAAAAGATATGTCGACAATAAAATAGATAATCATGAACAATATATCAACCAAGTACATCATGTACCAAAATGTGCTCGTCATGCACAACATCCATCTACATCAACCATGTACATCAACATCATACAATGTGCCAAAAGATATCATCCATGGAATGTATCAACCAAATGCCTCTATCAACATGTCAACATGTGCATCTACCAATATTCCAACCATGTGCATCCAAAAATATGCCAACCAAGTGTCATATCACTCATGATATTTCTCCATCATGAACCGAGTACCATAACCATGTATCAAACAAATACCAATTTTTATTCCAATCAAGTAATACCAATGGTGTACTATCATCCAGTATATGCCATCTATGAGTGTACCAAACATGCATATCAACATGTATCACCACCTGTACCAAGAAAGTACATCAAGCATGCACCAATACCACAACCTGATGAATCCTCATACATGTATGCCAAATCCTCCATAAAATATGTGTCAATCAAACTACTAGTAGGTTCCTCTACCAGTGTACCAATCATGTATAAACTATAGATCAAGCCATGAATCATCAATGGTGTACAACATGATCATCTCATCAACTTACCAACTACATGTCCCAATATGTACCCCATTCATATGCAAGATATCCAATCAGTAAGATTTCAATAATACATCACAGGATATATCAATTAAACTCAAAATGCATCAGCCGTTTACCCCAACATATCAGCCTCAATCCTCCATTTACTATAGCAAATTCTAAGGATCCATCAATGCATGTACTAGTAGTATGATTCAATATATTAATGATATCTCAAGATATATCACATAACCAAGGTGTCGTAACTTCACTATTATAACCATCATTGTTCTTCAACAGAAAATGCCTCAATCCATACTCATGGGTTAGTGCCATGCATCCAATATGGCCTTTCATTATTTTTATCATCACATTACATAATCCAATATAGAATCATGAAAATATGTAGCAAAAAATGTTATAAAGTACAATAAACTATGTTAGGTCTTCCATCACAAAGTTATACCATCACATCAAGCTGCAACCCCTGTGCATTGTTTTTTTCCCAAGGCTTTACCACATATACATGGCCTAATGCAAAACAACTCGTGTATCTACACGACCTATTCAAGGTTAGAATGCATATGTACACGATTGAAACCATTGTCACCCACGTATGATTCAGTAGATGACTTACTATATCTTCCCTTAAGGATTCCATTATGCTTTGGTTGCTTAGTCTTCTTCACCCACTTCTGAAGGTGTCCCTACTTCTCAGAACTTGAGCTCTGAGCATCCATATTTTCAAATATGTCTCCCTTCCTTACTTCATTCCTTCTTCTAGCCATGTTATGTGAATTTCTCATCATGGAATTTCTTCTTGTGTTCTAACAATCCTGGGATTTATGGCCAAATCCACTACAACTATAGCATCTCATGGTGTTATAGTGAACAACAATATATCCTACTTGATCACATCTCCAACACCTTATTGTGTTATAAAATATTCCATTATATCTCCTTTCATAATCTCTACAATCAAAAGATTTGTGACCATATTCATTACATGAATAACAATGCCCATGAGTGAAACTTTCATACCTTTGCTTTGGTTTCCCAAAGATAGCTTCTTGATATCCTCCTTGCTTTGTTCTTTTGAAATTTTCTTTGCCTTATGTAGATGGTTGTTCTGCAACATTGTTTTCCTTCTTTGATGGACTTACCTCATGCTTCTTTGAGGTGCTTTCTTCATCATGCACAACTTCTTCTTTGTATCCAAGACTTGATTTATTATATGGTGATATTTGACTTTCCAAGATCTCATTCAAGATTTGTGAGCTATTCAAGAATTTGTTTGACTTCTCTACCTTCTTTCTAAGGTCAACAACTTCAGCTTCTAACTTATGACAAGACTCTTCCTTTTCATTTATTTGATTTCTCAATAGTTCCTCTACCCTTTTGGCTTCTTCAATTTGGGTCTTGAGATGGACAATAGTGTCAAGACTTTTGCTAATCTCATCATATGCCTTCATATATTCTTTTTCATTATTAAGTCTTGTGATCTCTTCTTCCTTTTCTTCTAATTTATTCTTATTGCTTTTTCCCATTTCTTTGAGAATTCCCTTTAACTTCAATATGTGCCTTTGATTCCTCCTAAAACACTTCTTAGTGTTATTTGAAAGATAGTTATAGTGTGTATAATAATGAACACTGCTATATCTATATAAACCCTCTTCAACTTCTTTTTGAAGTTCTAATAGATATTATTCTATTCTTTCCATGGGATAACTACCATCAAACTTTACACAAATTGTTTCTAGATCTTCTTCTTCACTTGAGAAAAATTAAACATCATCACATTTTGAATCATTTCCATCAAGCATCTTTGGATATTCTTTACCTTCATTTGAAATAATTTTGAGATATTCCTTTGTGCTATCTTCACTTGAAACGTTTTCAAGATCACATTTTGAAATAATACAATCAAGGGATTTTGATGATTCTTTACCTTTGATAATCTTGATGGAGTGGTTTTCAATATCTTCCTTCTCCTTCTTGTTTTGATATGTCTCTTCTATCTTTATCCATATATCCTTGGTGGAAGTGAATTTTCCCATGCTCTCTTTGATAGGGCTTGAGAGTCCACTAAGAATGGTCTTGAGAGCCAATGCATCATTCCTCTTTCCTTCCCTTTGAGCTGCAAACTTTGACTTGTTCTTGAAAGGAACTGATCCACCAATGGTTGCATTCCAAATCGTTGCTCCCATTTTCTTCAAATGTAATCTCATCTCTATTCTCCAAGTAGAATAGTTTTCCTCATCAAGGATTTGAACTTCATCATCCGTTTGTGTCTCTATGGATCTCCTTCAAGCTTGTTAAGGCTTGTAGTGAAGGCGTCGATCTGATACCAATTGTTGGACACATCTACCACACTTAGAGGGGGGTCAATGAGTGTAGGGATATTTTCCCAAAACTTCCCTCTTAGACAAAAGTCCTTAGTTAACAGTCATTTTTTACTCATTACTCATTGCTGTAATTTATAACCAGTTAGATGTAAACATATATCAACAATATTTCATCAACAAATCATCTCCACAAGGAACACAAAGAACACAAGATATATGTACAATTTTTCTTTTTATTATGGACTACAATCCTTGGGGTTTATTAGCAACAACTGAATAGAGTACAAATCTACAAGAGCACCATCTTTATAATGTAAGACTCAACTTACACCCTCAGCACCGACTAAGACGAGGCAACAATCCTCCACATATACCAATCTATCATAGATATGCGACCTACCAGTAGTACAGCCTACATGCATACATGTCCTGGCTCACTACATCCCGCATATGTACGCGACCAATATATACAACAACATGCATATTCCTTCTAGTCTATTAGTGTTTATCCTTTTCATCACATACTTAGATCCTCTGCAACCTATAAGCATAATTTATTCTATCTTTCACTGTTCAAACTGACCAGCATCCAGTCACAACTGTTGGATTACTGAGAGGGGGGGTGAATCAGTAATAGAGAAATTTAATCCTTTTTAACCATACAATACAAGTGTTATATCAATGAATCATTATCATCCAATAAATGCAGAGTAAATAATAAATGAACAAATGGAAAATCATACACATACATAGTACACCAGTGTTTTACATGGAAACCCAAATCGGGAGAAAACCAAAAAATGATTTTTCTTATATGTCTTGAAGAATTACATTCACTGGAAGCACCAAATTCCTTTGTTTTCCAGCTGCAATTGGAAGGAGGCTGCAATCGCCTAGTTTCTTAGGCTACAACCTGAAGGAAGATCCAACTCCCCAATTCTCTGGCTACAATCTTCTATGTTCTCCGACTACAACCGGAAGGTGGCTACAACCACCTATCCTTGCCCCATCCAACCACCCTGAAGTAAAAGTAGAAAGATGGAACCACTTTCACACTATCATTTGGAGATATACCTCTATAAACCTGTACCAATAAATCTAAACAATGCATCAACCATGCATCAACCTGTACCTCAACCTGCAATCAACATGTACCTTAAACAAGTGCATCAACCAT
>CBVK0101244905.1:0-10432 GCA_900067695.1 Picea abies
TATACCTATCTTCTGTGATAATACTAGTGCAATTAGTATTTCTAAAAATCTTGTTATGCATTCCAAAACAAAGCACATTCCCATTAAATTTCATTTTCTAAGAGAGCAGGTTATGTCTAAAGTCATTAAAGTGGAATATGTTGGCACAAAGGATCAGATAGCAGATGTATTTACTAAACCTTTATCTAAAATTCATTTTGAAAGTCTCGGGGATCATTTGGGGGTTTACCCTCTGTAATTATATTTCATTCTCAAAGATTACATGGGCTTCATTATAAAATCAGGCTGCATAGGTTTATTGACTATTATTGATAGGGGGAGTTGCTGCTGAAATGATACATCTTTGCAAGTGATTTTCTTTGCTCAGGGGGAGCATGGTTGATTCCTTTTCCATAGATGTCAAAAGGGGGAGAAGATATTTAAAGTTTTCCATCAATGCCTAAGGGGGAGTTTGTTGGCAGGTCTTGCAGTTTGCACAGTAGGGCAGTTTGCACAGGACTTGGTTTTTGTCATTAATGTCAAACTTTAAAATGCCAAAGGGGGAGTTTGTTGGTCAGTTTGCACAGGCACCGTGGATCAGTTTGCACATGCACGGTGGTTCATAATTTGGAGATCAGCATGCCTCTTGACATACCGAAATGTGAAACTGCGAAGAACCCAGGAGGTGAGCCTTTGGTTATAACTTGAGGTCACATGTGAAACAAGCCTTGGAAGAGGAGTCAGCACCCTTAGCTTGAATTTCAGAGATCGAAGATTGACTAGCACATGAAACGTCATCCTAAGTAACATCACTATGATACATCACTCCAGGAATTTCTACTTCGGTATTTTTGCATGGTAAGCAAAAACTCCAACATCACAAAGTCCTGAATGCCGAAATACCGAAAGTGACACAGGTCAGATAATTTTAGGGATCGCAACTTGGAGTGTCGAAACATTTCATCACAGAAATGTCAAAATGTGAAAAAACCAAAATGTCGAAACGCTAAAAGCTGAAATGCCGAAAAGGACTATTGTGAGTCTCAAAAACCCGAAAGGAAAATTGCCAAAATCCTGTCAGCCATTAGATTGAGAAAAGAATGGTTCAAATTATGAATTTTTGTGGACTGTTGATCAAGATCCATTTCAGGGATCATGATTTGGAGTGTCGAGACACTTCATCACAGGAATGCCGAAATGCCAAAATGTGAAACACATTTTAGTTAAGCCCGTGGTCATAGCCAATGGGCATATGGTTTAAGCACAAGTGTCTCACCAAAGCAATCGAGGGTTATTCTATGCTAAGACAAAAAAAATGTATGATAATCGAATGGTGTTGGTTAAATATTTAAATTGATCGTGTGGCTATTGTTCTTCTTGAGGCCTTGACCAATAATAATCATTGTAAGGTAGTTATTCAGTTATTGTAACTAAATCTTTGAAGCCTGAGGGTTCGAGTGTACGCTCTGAATGTGCAGGGTAGAAATAAGTGAAATTGTGTGAGATGAATGTTGGTGCATATGGAATTAATGGTACAGTCGTAGCTCTAAGGTAAATTTCATTTCTGTAAATGAATATAAAACTGAAATAAAATCATAAAGGGACGGTGAGAAGAAATGATGAAGATATAACAAAGATCAAGGGGAGAAGAATGGATTTTGATATGATTATATAAATAGAGAGGAATTGAATGATGAATCCTTTGCCAGAGAAGATAAAGAGTTGGTTTGCAGGTTCTTAGTGAAAGAGAAGGATTCCAGGGTGGTAGGGAGGAGCAAGGGGAGACTGTAAAAGTCTCATGTACAAGTTGGTGCTTGTACACTTGGGAGTTGTAGCTTCCATTCAGTAGGTGCTGAAGAAATAGAGGTAGCAACCTCATCTGGGTTGTAGCTCAGATAAAATAAGAATGTAAAGAGGAGTTGGAGCTTTCCTTTCATTCATAAGAAGAAGAGGTTTTTTCCCTTTTGGGTTTCCTCATGAAAAATCACTGTGTCACTGTTTCATTTATGTGATTGTATATTTATTGGTTAAATGTATTACTGCAAGTTAAATGTTAAAGGCATGCTTTATTGATTAATAAGTAATATTCTTAAAAATGAAAGAAATTTTATACAACTGATTCACCCCCCCCTCTCAGTTGACTTATCCTGTACAATAGGACTAAGTAAGAAAGTTAGCAATGGTCTGCTTGCAATGGGTATGAGGCGCCATTAACTCATGTTTTGTCCGTTATGGTGCAGTTTGATGGTCTAGTGGCAAACCATCAATGCTTTTCAACCCGTTCGGAGTGACATTCGAACGGTTATATCATCTTCCAATGGCTATATTTCTTCACCTTGGTGAAGTGGTCTATGTCGTTGGTCTGATATCTCGACGAAGTTCAATTTCTTCAAGTTTCCCGTTCTGCATGGTTCCCTCTAAAATATTTTGTAGTTTGTCGATCTTATCTCTCCTTTTACTTAGTTTCCTAGCCTTTTTTCCAGTGAGCTTCATCTCGGGGATTCTCTTCCCATTTTGATTCATATTTTCCTTGAACATAGGTACTTCACACTGCTGAGATTCTCTCCTAAGACCCAAGGGTAATAATTTTTCTTTTTCTGGGACATTTGCTTCGGTCTTCTATGAGCCTTCTGACATTCTTTCAGCTTCAACATCTGGGCCTCTAACAATAAGTGGCTTTGATCTGTTCTCTTGTTCTTCAATCAACTGTGCAATCCTTCTGGTCATGAAATCTGTTAACTCTTGTCTCTGTTGTTCTAAAACTTTTTCTTCTTCTTTCTTTTTGGCTTGATCTCTCTTAATCCAAGGTTTTCTAAGTAACATAGTAAATGGGGCGTTGTCCTTAATAAACTTGATAATCTCGAAATCTTCTTCTATCGAAGTTCCATTAGCATTCATAGATATCTGAGTGAGCTTTCCACATAGGGTCACCAACTTTAATCTAAAGATTCCTATTCCTCTTAGTGAAGGGATCATAGCAGGTCTTCCTATAGCTTCCCAAGTTCTCTTTGGCATGATGTTCACTAGTGTTTCTTCATCAAGAACATAGTCAATGTCGAAATCTCTTATTCTTACTTCGATGCATTTTTTTTCTTTAAAGATCTCTGATAAACTAAAATGCCGGTGGTCATTCAGGGACTCTTTCATTTGTATTAATACTTTCTCGGATTCTTTCTGAGATTCGACTATTTCTAGAGTTGTATTAGGGTTTTCTTCATTCAAATTCATTCTTTCAAGCTTAGCAATCATTCTAGGCTAATCCAACACTTCATGGTCCAAATATTTGCAATAGAGACAACTAGGTATTCCACCCAGGCATTCCTTAGCTAGATGGTCTGGTTTTATGCAACTATAACATAGGGTTAATCCTCTCTTTCTTGTAAATGATCCCCAACCTCTTCTGTACTGTGCACTAGGATCATGGTAGCTATCCTGCAAAAAAATATTTCTAGGATCCTGCATCCATTGGTTAGTACAAACATTCTCTCTATGCATAGGTATACCATGTTTACCATTATTCTTACCAGATCTATTCATATCAAACCTTCTTTCATCTAAAAATGCCCTAGTTTTCAAGCTAGGACAGACTCTATCAAGCATACCTAGATCCATATTTTAGAAACAAAAATTTTCACTTATCTTACTTTTATAGAGCATAAAGCTTCCAGATCTAAAAACTTTTAGTTGTTCTTACCTCTATCAGAGCACAAAGCTTACATATCTTACGTCTTTCTGTAGATCCGACCTCTTTTATTCATAAACTTCCACTTTAACCTTTCTTAGAGCACAAAGTGTTCAGATCTGAATTCTTTTCTTCAGATTTGTCCTTCCTTCTTTAGCACAGAGATTTTCAGATCAAGTGGATTACTGTGCACTAGGGCACAGGTCCACGCACAGAGATTCCAAAGTTTCAGGATGAATATTTTCACAAAGCTTCTTCTTTCTCAGTTCCCAACAATCACAGTTTCACGTCCCGGAAACAGAACCATTTGTTGGCACAAGGGCAGACCCATGGTTCAACGTTACAACAACGCACCAACAAAACCCTAACTACCAACCCTTTCGGCAACACCTGCGAAGCAGATGAAGTCNNNTAGAGGCAGGGGTGGTTGCAGGACTTAGATGTCTACAACCTTAGTTGGGACACAGATCTGTGATTCTAACACTTAACAGAGCACTTAGTAGTTAATCTTCATCAATATCTAGTTCTTAGTAACAACACAGACGTACCCTAATTACAGAGTATCACAGTATGAAACTAGATCCATCCTCTAATAACACTTAACATAAAAGGAACACATTAGATATAGTATGTTCAAGCACTAAGCACATCCACATAGGTCAGATCTAGAATTCATTCACATGATTAGGCACAAAGCAACAACAAATCTATCTAACATTCATCACATAAAAACACATCGATACATTGCACAAAGCAGAGGAACACAATATGTACGTGGTTCACCCCCACCCTGGGGCTACGTCAACCAACTCTTCTTATTTATTAATGTCTTCAATCAGTTACAACACACAGCCACCAAAAACCCTTCTATGCATAGGACAGAAGATATGTGTAGCTTGCTAGATCCTTCTTCCTTGCATTGTAGCACAAAGCCTTCTATAATCTTTATAATAACTTGCACTTAGCTCTGTAACCCTTCTACAGTCATGCACAGAGAACTACTAACACTTAGCTTACATCACATAGATAGGCTATCGTCCTCTACTTACTTCACCTAAACATCTATTTATACATACAAAAGTGGGCCTAAGCATGGGTAAACCCACGGGCCGACATCCCTTTCCCATTACATTATCCCAAAACCCAAAAAGGGGCCTGCTGAGATCCCGTGATCTCTGCTTCGTCTGGTGCTCCATATTCAATAGGTTGTTGAAGTCCCAAAAATGGTCAAACATGACCAAGTGTTCCTCAAAACTTGGTCAAGGGATAACAACCTTTGGGAGTTAGTGGATAAAGTAGTTACTCCACTGACAGATCTAGTAGATTTGGAGGCTCACAACAAGAAGAAGATCAAAGCTGAGAGGGTCCTCCTAGATTCTATGGAGGATCACTTAATCCCTCACCTAACCAATAAGAATACATCCAAAGAGATGTTTGATGCCTTTGTACGGTTATTCTAGAGCACAAACATGAATAGGAAGATGGTCTTAAGGAATAAATTCATATCAATGCATATGTCTATATCTGATAATGTTACCAACTATCTCATGAGGATCACACAGGTGCGTGATCAACTTGTAGCCATAGGGGAGAAAATAGAGGATTCATATCTCATGAATATGGAATTGAATGATATTCCCAAGTCATGGGAACCATTTTTCAAAGGAGTCATCGCTTGGGAAAATATCCCATATTGGAAAATATTTTGGGATGATTACATCCAGGAAGAGACTCGGGAGTATTCTAAGAGAAACAAGTAGGGAGGTAGTGAAGAGAACTTGTTATTGTTAGTAAGACAAGGAAGGGAAAAGGAAAGAGTTATAGCAAGAAGGGAAAGAGTTCTAGAAAGAAGGGTAATAGTGATGGAGGTTCATCATAGCTGGGCAAGAAGGACTTGAGTAAAATCAAGTTCTTTTCATGTCATAAGAATGGACATTATGCATCTCAGTGTCCAGAGAAGAAGAAGAAGGGTAATGGAAAGATGCAGACAACAACATTTGCAGGAACATAGCTTGATGAGTTTGCAACAAATTTTTAGAAGGATTACCCACTGGTTTCTTTCCTTTATACCATCATAACAGTGAGGAGTGCTTATTTCTTGTACAATAGTGCATATCGTCATATGAAAGAGGAACGGGGGATATTTATCAATTTGAAGGAGAGTGACTCATATGTTCATGTGGATCTTGGTGATGATGTCACATATGCAGTGAAGGGAGAGGGAACAATTATGTTCCATCTCGAGTCATGGGGTTTGTTGGATTCCCAGGATGTACTTTACGTACCATGTTTGAAGAATAATTTACTTTAAGTCTCAGCTATGGAGGACAAGGGTTTTGTTGTTATTTTTTAGAGAGGGAAGGTACTCATACATCCAAATAAATATATCCTAGAAAATGCAGTAGTCATTGGGGTTAGAGAAAGCACTTTATACAAGTTACAGAGAAAGCATGTTCAGGATTTGGTACACGACAGTGAAAACCTATGTGAGTTGTGGCACAAGAGGTTGGGACACATACACTATAGGGAATTGTATATTTTGAGGTGGATTGTTACATGTGTTATGGAATAATTTCCTTGCGTACAGGTGAATTTTCCCTTTAAGTATAGACCCCTCTACCAATACAGAAAACTACTTCTGGTCACTACCATTCCTATAGATTAATTATGTCCATTGAAAAAGAGAGTAAGAGGGATACTATGGTGTACCTAACTTTTGAAGTTTGTCTGCACTGCTCCAATCCAAAAATTCTGAATAGTACCTATGATGGATGGAAAAAGACAAACAACTGTCTCCTACAATAATGGATTAGACAAAATTGATCTATCTATGAAAGATTAGAACAAGCATTGACAAATATATGTAAACACATATTAGAAGGAAATGGGCCAAGTATATTGATGATAACTTTAAAGAGACACTTACAATCATGGATGGTGTTGCAATAGCTTCTCCAAGTCCTCCTCATCCAACCCCTTGCTCAAAAGATCGATGATCAGAATGACAATGCTTTTGTTGATTATTTTCCTTCTTGTTCACCATGAGAATACCTCCATTTATAGGCTTTGGGAGGCCCAACCACCTTGGTTATATTTGGGATTAGTTGAGGATATGACTCCATCATTTGTGGTATCTCCCTTAGATGCAAAATAAGGGTTAGATTTGAGCCAAACCAACTCAAATAATCCCTTGTTGTCCTTAGAGAAAAGGGGGATTTCTTTCCAAGATTTTATCAACCAATCAATGCTCCTTTACAATAGAAAATAGAGAACTACAACTCTCCCTTATAGATAGCCAGAGAGCGCTAGCGCTCCCTGCATATGATAAGGGTGCGTTGATCTTACAAAAATTGTTAAGATGACCAATTCTCATAGAAAAACACTTTGTTTAATCTGTCAAATGATGTGGTTTTCTCTTCTAACACGTTTTAGGGGTCATATCAAGTGTTCTCATGGTGTTTTTCATGATGCGACACTTATGTGATGAAAATGAAACATTTACAACACTTGAGACAAAATCAAAACACTTACGACACTTACGATAATGAGAATGTGACATTATCGAAGTGAGTAATTTTCATCTGTAACAGATTGCTCCCCAAAGTGCGAAGTCAGAAAATGGATGTTGATGGCCGAAACACTTTGTAGACTTTTCAAAGCAAGGGTATGGAATCAAGGAACCTGGTAGAAGTTGGAAACAACCATCAAACAAATGCTAATATGTGTTCCAATCCCAAGGCAGGCATACCTATGCTTGGGTAATAAATGAATCAAAGTATGGTCACCAATAAATACACTACAGATCCATGATGATATTGACGAAGAGTATGGCCACCAGTGATACAATGTGGATACATACTTCTATGACATGGATTGATCATATCCACACACAATACACAATGGAGATACGATATGATAATACATAGCCACAGACCAATACAATGTGGATCTATGTGACATCATAAGTATAAGCATATTCAAATGATTTCCTTCGCAACCTAGAAAAGCATATGTCATAATGAATTCTCAACCCAGGGTCTTCATCCCAATCCCAATGTAGTACAAATCTAATCATGTGAATATATGTCTTGATGTAGAACATGGTAGAAACCACTTGATTGTTGGTCTTTGAGGTGAACTGTTAACAAGTGCGAGGGAATCACCAATGACGTCAATGACTCCCAAGGTACCCTAGTACAATCCATCGAATGTGAATAAGTGAGTTGAGTTCGAACATTCATGGAATCATCCAATCAGAGTTCAATGATGTAAACCCATTGTTGGAAGTGAGGAGGCATGACATTGAGGCATGCAAGTCCCAAGGTACTAACTGTTTTCTAAGTCTAATTCTCAGATGATGTGTTGAAGTAGAGAGGAAAAGACTCATTGAAGGAGGGTCTTGATGTATCCCCCATCATCGACATGAAACTGACACGGGAAAGTGATGAGATATAGTGAAAGAATCATAGACTGAAATAGGTATGGGAACTGGTAATTTTGCAGATGGTTGACTCTTGAGGCAGATACTTCAATTGAACACTGAGGCATGACATGACTCATGAGACTTGGCAACATAAATGTAGAGTGGACAAAAACATAATGCAATGGTTTCTATGACATTCTTCAGATGAATCAAAGGAGTGGAAAGACTTATAGGATTGGTTCAATGTAGAGGTTTAGCGTATTATCCAAGTGTTCAGGGAGAAGGTTAAAAACAAGTGACGTTTTAAGGGAAGTTGCAAGAGTTGTTTACAAAAGTTCTCAAGAAACTTGACCTACTTCCTTCAATTTTTACCCCATCCATATAGATGAGTACCTCTTTTTAATTTAACGAGATCAAGGAGGATAACACATTCTCTATATAACTCACCTTCGGTAAAATCCTCTTCCTTTGTTTAACGAACTGGAAGAAGTAAGGGTTTGTTCCCATATGGTCCCTTCAATGTGTAGTTTAGTGAGTCCAGAGAAGGAAAACTCAGTGGGTTTTCATGTTTAGAGAGTCTAAAAAACTTAAAGACGACTCCAGGGTTGTCCTTTTTCATAATTTTAGTCCCCGACGTACGAAAAAGAGATAAAATATTACTCAGAAGATTCCCTTTTGAACCTTTTAGTGAGTGTGAAAGGAAGCAAGATTACTTAGAAATATTTTCTTGTTTATAGAGTCTGAAAAGAGATTAAAGATGAATCCACAGGTTTCCTTTTTTGTATAACCTTTACGAGTCTGAAAAAGCGATAAAAGTATACTCGGTTACATTCTCATGTATTTGTGAGTGTGAGAAATAAAAAATATTATGCTGATTAGTTTTACAAGGTTACTGAAAGATGTTGCTTGAAAGCCTATAAAAACAAATTGTTTTGGGCATAAGACATTAGTAATTTCTCGAAAAAATGATTAAAAACCCAAAAAATGACTTTATAATAAGGAGAAAATATCAAAATGAACCTATCAAATATCAAAATAGGTCAAAATTTCATTTAACCATTTTTTTTTTACCATTCTCCTCTAGACTTTGAATTTTTCACCTCTTTGGATCATTTTTCGAGCGACAATTGTGGGAGTTGTGAGAAATTGTTTTCGAATTTTTCTGGACCAGGTTAGTTATATCTTCCTCCTTATCCTTTTTCATGGCTTTTTACTATATTTTAACCTTTGTTTTGAGTGTTCTAGGCTCTTTAGGAATCCCTAGAGCATCGAACTAGATCCATGCTCCCTCAAGGCACTAAGGGGAGCATTGACCACAATTTTAGCGCACTGGTGCATATGTCTAGGGTGCTCTATCACTCTGTAGGATGTTTTGAGGGAGAATTGAATGCAGAAATAAAAAAATCTTTGAGTTTTTGGCTAAATAGAGGCAATTTTTCTCCATAAGAGTTTGACTAATGATGATTAGATGTTGTATTTGTATATTTCATCTATATCTAGCCATGATAGAGTAGAAAGAGCATAAGCATGAGTTCGATGATATTTCCTCTCTCCAAGACCCTCAAGTGAGGGTAGCCTTGTGAAGCTGAGGTTTTCTCAAATACTTCAAGATTCAAAACATGAGAAAATAAGTACTACTACTTGAGTATTTGATTGGTCTATGGGACAACAATGAGAAAGAGTTTTGAATCGGACCGCACATGCTTGAAATCGAACTAGATGATGTATATTTTCTGACATGGCTCTCGAGGAGAGGGGAACCCATACTCTTTTCTGGACACCGAACAAATCTGCAACCGACTGAGGCATATGTTGTCGATCATTTCATACTAGGGTCATGGTTGGTGGGTGGATGAATTGTGATAAAGGATGTGTGAGATTTATCTCTTCGATCCATTCTATTTTCCATCACCAAGTTGGCGGGGAGAACCAACGCTCACTTGGCTTCTAAATCATAGATCCCTTATGCCATACAGTGTTTAGAACCTAGATTGTTCAATTGGAGTGAAGGGTTCCTCAAGAATGTCAAAGAAAAAATATCCAAATGCAAGACCGATAGATAGAAACAGTTCGGATACGGTTCCTTTTTGGTTTCATTTTTCTTAGAGCGAGTCCCTCATATGCAACCATAGGTTGCATTGATAACGAATCTCGTGTCCGAGCCTCATATAGATAGGTGGATAAGTTATTCCCCTAGGTTGGGGAATGAGCCCTCAACTTTTAGATTCAATGATGACTTCTTCGCATGGTGGAGGAGGCAGTTAGTTTTGATTATTTGGATTGGCTATCATTGATGTCAACCCTTGAAGAAAGTCTGGTAGTGAATTCTGGTAGCACAAAGGTTTGGG
>CBVK0101244906.1:0-21226 GCA_900067695.1 Picea abies
AAATAGGTGTTTCGGGTAAAGACGTCATAACTTCCTCATAATAGATACAAATTCAGTAAGACCAAATGTATTGGTTATAGTAAAGTTCGTAGTATGTTTTGTACCATTTTTAGATCTATACAACAAATATTCAATGCGAGGCATTCTCTACAAGTTTGATATGTAGAATAAGCCATAATTAAACAAGGTATGCCATTTTTTCTATAACTCCTTTTCTGAGAAGTTCCAAGTAGTGAAATATGGAGGAATTGCATAAAATACACTGAAGAACATTGTGTACCATTTTAATATATTTATTCACTATAGGTACATAGTTATGATTATTGCAAGTTAGGGTTGTTGACTAATACAAAATTAATCACGTGAGACTAAAGTAAAGTTTGATAAAATGCTAGTCTCTTGTTGTTAAAGTTAAGGAAGGTTTGCAGGTATGTGATCATATACACCAAGTCTATTACAGAGTTACAAATCATATTTGGATGATGAAATTGATGAGGGGTTTTGGTTGAGGTTAAGGTACAGGTTGGTGCATGGTTGTTGCACTTGTTTATGGTACATGATGATTACAGGTTGAGGTACATGTTAGTACATGGTTGATGCACTTGTTTATGGTACATGATGATTATAGGTTGTTTGGTACAAGTTGGTGCATGGTTGATGCACTTGTTTATGGTGTAAGTTGATTACAGGTTGATTGGTATAGGTTTACAATAATATATCTCACAGTGATAGTGTGACAATGGTTCCATCATTCTTCTTTTATTTCAGGGTGGTTGGACGGGGAAAGGAAAGGTGGTTGTAGACACCTTCCGGTTGTAGCCAGAGAATAGAGGGGGTTGGAGCCTCCTTTTGGTTGTAGCCAGATAATTGGGGAGTTGGAGCTTCCTTCAGGTTGTAGCCTAAGAAACTAGGGGGTTGGATCCTCCTTTTGGTTGTAGCTAGAGAATTGGGGATTTGGAGCTTCCCTCAGGTTGTAGCCTCAGAAACTAGGGGGTTGGAGCCTCCTTCCAGTTGTAGATGGAAAAAAAAGAAAGTTGGTGCTTCCAATGAATGTAATTCTTAAAGACATATAAGAAAAATCATTTCATGGTTTTCTCCCACTTTGGGTTTCCACGTAAAAACTGGTGTATTGTGTATGTGTATGATTGCTCATTTTTTCATTGTTTATTTACTCTGTAACTATTGGATGATAATGCTACATTGATATAACACTTGAATTTTATGGTGAAAAAGGATTAAATTGTTCTATTATTGATTCACCCCTCCTCTCAGTATCCAACAATTGGCATCAGAGCAGGTTCCTTCACGAAACAATTTAACCACTAGAAGGAGATCATGGATTATTTTGAGAATGGAGTACCAATTTTTAATGGTCGGAATGGTTTAAAGTATGAGATGTGGAGAAGAAGGATGAAAGTAGTTTTACAGGCACATGGGCATTATATTTGGCTATCAGTTATTACAGGGTATGATAGTTCAAAAAGGGAAAATATTGCATCCAAGAAGGAATTGAAGAAGAATAACAAAATAGCAATGGATTTCATCTAGGAAGGATTACCTAATCCAGTAAGAGAAAAGGTTGGTAAATGTTCATCAGCCAAATAAATTTGGAATAAGTTACATGAAATATATTCTTCACCCATCGCAGATTCAAAAAATGCCAAAGAATATGCAGATATATATCAAGAAGAATTATGTTCACCATGTCAAACAGATTCAGAAGATGAAGAGTACATAATAACCAAAGGTGTGTTATTTTTCTTTAATTGTGAAAAACATGGACATCTTGAAATAGAATTCCATGAAGGAAATGAGACAGAAAAACAAATTGAAAAGGAAGAAAATTATGAAGCAGAATTGATTAGTGCTTTAGATGACCTAAGATAAGAAAATAAGTCACTCAAGAAAGAATTGATGAAACAAAAGGAAAGTGTTCACATTTTTTAAGAAGCCCAAAAGGTCATCGAGAAATTAAGAACTCAACTAGAAGAAGCCAGAAAGATCAAAGAAAATCTTGAATATCAAAAGCAGTATTTGGAAGCCAACATAGAAGCACAGAAGGAAGAAGCAGAAATGAGAGAGAAGATATTGAAAGATCATCTTAAGGAAAGAACTAATTATCTAAACCAGCTTTAGGCAGATTTTGGTCAAGAAGAGAAAGGACTTGAAGAAGAAATAATCACATTAAAAATCTAGCTTGAAGAAGAGAAAAGAACAAAAGAAGTCATGAAGTCTCAGATAATGAAGAAAGAAGAAGAGGTTGAGAAGATTGAAGAAGAAGTTGTCACATTGAGAAGTAAATTCGTCAAGCTAAACAAGAACGTTGAAGAGACAAAAACATCCACATCAGTCATAGAGAATGAACAGAATCACTCTAGGTTGCTAGAAAAGAAGAATGAAGAAAATAGAAAGAGTTATGCAGAAGTACTCAAAGGAAGGAATCATGGTCAACCAGAATCTAATAAAACTATTGAAGATACATATTCAAGAAGACCATCCATGTTCAAGCCACAAAGAAGCTTCAATCATAATCATGATCAGTCAAGGCAAAAATTTAGAAGGACTACACCACAAAGAAGATCGTTCACTCCCAGGTATGCAAATTTATTTTATGGTCATTATTTTTATTGTATTAATTTTGGACATAAGGTTGCATATTGCAGGGATTATAAAATAAATGTTCAAGCAAGAAATGTGTATGTGGCCCCATGTAACATTGAATTTTACAAATGTCATAACTATGGACACATAGCTAGTGATTGTAGAATCATGATCAATACTTCCATGAAAGAGAACATTGATATCAGATATAAGAAAGTATGGATAAGAAAAAATGAAGAACAGGTGAACAAAGACTAGGTCCTAGAGATCGCAAGATTGGCAATAAAACGAGATGAAGATAATTCTACAAAGAAAAAGAAAGATGTCAGATACATAAAGGTTTGGAAAATATCTAAAAGAAAAGAAGAACGGGTAAATGAGGAACATGTTCAAGATATTGTACTTTTAGGCATTGTAGTGAAAGATGAATCCACAGACAGAAAGAAATAAGTCATAGCTCAAAGAGATGATGAATCTACCAATTAATATGATGACGAGTACACATTAGAGCAGGAATTGTTTTGAGCCATCTGACTTAGAGACTCCTAGGTAATATGAATATTAGACAGGGGGAGTCTATGCGATAGTTGTGACAGAACAAAGAACTCAGGTAGAAGAAGCCAAAAAGATCAAAGAAAATCTTGAATATCAAAAGCAGTATTTGGAAGCCAACATAGCAGCAAAGAAGGAAGAAGCATAAATGAGAGAGAAGATATTGACAGATAATCTTAAGGAAATAACTAACGATCTAAACCAACTTTAGGCAGAGTTTGGTCAAGAAGAGAAAGGACTTGAAGAAGAAATAATCACATTAAAAATCCATCTTGAAGAAGAGAAAAGAACATAAGAAGTCATGAAGTCTCATATAATGAAGAAAGAAGAAGAGGTTGAGAAGCTTGAAGAAGAAGTTGTCACATTGAGAAGTAAATTCGTCAAGCTCAACAAGAACGTTGAACAGACAGAAACATCCACGTTATTCATAGAGAATGAAGAGAATCACTCTAGGTTGCTAGAAAAGAAGAATGAAGAAAACATAAAGAGTTATGACGAAGTACTCAAAGGAAGAAATCATGGTCAACCAGAATCTAATAAAAATATTGAAGATATATCTTCAAGAAGACCATCCATGTTCAATCCACAAAGAAGCTTCAATCATAATCATGATCAGTCAAGGCAAAAATTTAGAAGGACTACACCACAAAGAAGATTATTCACTCCCTGGTATGCAAATTTATTTTATGGTCATTATTTTTATTGTACTAATTTTGGACATAAGGTTGCATATTGCAGGCATTATAAAAGAAATGTTCAAGCAAGAAATGCGTATGTGGCCCCACGTAGCATTGAATGTTACAAATGTCATAACTATGGACACATAGCTAGTGATTGTATAGTGATTGTAGAATCATGATCAATACTTCTATTAAAGAGAAAATTGATATTAGATATAAGAAAGTATGGATAAGAAAACATGAAGAACATGTGAACAAAGACCAGGTCCTAGAGATCACAAGATTGGTAATAAAATGAGATGAAGAGAATTCTACAGAGAAAAAGAAAGATGCCAGATACAGAAAGGTTTGGAAAATAACTGAAAGAAAAGAAGGATAGGTAAATGAGGAACATGTTCAAGAGATTGTACTTTCGATCATTGTAGTGAAAGATGAATCCATAGACAGAAAGAAAGAAGTCATAGCTAAGAGAGATGATGAATCTACCAATGAATATGATGACAAGTACACATCAAAGCAGGAATTGTTCTGAGCCATCCAACTTAGAGACTCCTAGGTAATATGAATATTAGACAGGGGGAGTCTATGTGATAGTTGTGACAGAAAAAAGAGTCATCCTTCGATCAAACTGTATAGTTTGAGAAGAAACCTCCAGAGCAGTCAGTTAGAAAAAGTACAATCAGTTGTAGTAGTAAAGACTTCATGATAGTATAGTGATAAATGGGTCAGCATTGTGGACAGTTGTGTAGTAGAGTCTTGGACAATATGGACATAGATGGATTCGTAAGAACACGTAGTAGGTTTGGACAGATATATGAAAGTGGACGAGAGCATGGATTCATAGATTGGTTCAGAGAGTGGTTTAGAGACACAGAGAGTGGTTTAGAGACAAAGGAACATTATCATAATGGATGATATTTACACAGGAAATGGCTCAAACAATGCTAATGGATTACAAATTGATAGATATTCTTTGAACACATGTAATGCATGTAGTAATTCACATTCAAAATAGAGTAATTCTCAGAAACAACAATGACAAAACTCCCTATGAGCTATGGAAAGGAAGACTAGCAAATGTGAAGCACTTCAGAGTATTTGGAAGCAAATGATACATCAAACGAGAATATCGAAGAATGGGAAAGCTTGACTCTTGTGTGGACAAATGATTACTTGTTGGTTACTCAATTACAAGGAAAGAATACAAGTGTTACAATCTGAGGTTGAACAAAGTTATGGAAAGCATCAATGTAACAATTGATGAAACAGGTGGACGAGAATTAAAGGAAGAAGAAAATGAATCAATGGAACAACTTTATGAAGAAGAAGTAGAAGATGAAGAAGAAGTAGAAGGGGAAGATGAATAGGATCAGATAGAAGTAGAAGAAAAATTTCAACAAGTGTCTCCAAAGACACCTAGAAAACGAGTACAGAAGAATTATCCTTCAGATCAGATTATTGGAAACAAAGATGCATGAGTTGAGACTAGAAGAAGAATCTGTTCACCAAAACAAACGCACCTAGCACTCTCATCTATGATTGAACCAAACAGTTTTGAAGAGGCCAGCAAGGAATGAATTTTGGAATAAGGCCATGGATGAAGAATTGGATCAAATAGAGAAGAATGACACTTGGAAATTGGTTCCAAGACCAAAGAATAAGAATGTGATTGGCACAAAATGGGTATTCCTAAATAAATTGAATGAAGATGGAAAGGTTACAAGGAACAAAGCTAGATTGATATGCAAAAGATACGCATAGGTTTAAGGAATCGACTTTGAAGAGACATTTTCCCCATTTGCTAGAATGGAAGCAATTCGATTACTTTTAACTTATGCATGCTCCAAGAATATTAAAGTGTATCAGATGGACATGAAATAATATTTTCTGAATGGGGGACTTGAAGAAGAATTCTACATTGAACAACCAAAAGAATTTCAGTTCTCAAAGAATGTGGATTATGTGTGTAAATTGAAGAAGGCCTTGTATGGTCTAAAACAGGATCCTAGATCATGGTACTCTAGATTGGATAAATATTTACAACATGCATGGTTCATAAAAGGAAGTGCAGACAACAACCTCTACATCAAGGTAACTAAAGATAGTGTTTTATTAATTGAAGTTTATGTTGATGATATTATTTTTGGAATTAACGATGATAGGTTAAGACAGAAATTTGCAAAGGATATGTAAAATGAATATGAAATGTCATTACTTGGAGAACTATCCTTCTTTTTGGTTCTTTAGATACGTCAAAGAAACCAAGGAATTTTTATTTCTCAAACTAAGTATATCATAGAAATGCTAAAGATGTTCAGAATGGAATATTGAAAACTAGTGACGAGTCCTATCAAAACTAGTTGCAAGTTGAGAAAATATGATGATTCAAATTCTACAGACCAGAGGAAATACAAATCAATGATTGGCAGCTTACTATATGTGACAACATCCAGACCAGATGTAATGTAGGCAGTTGGATAGGTGGCACAATTTCAAGCAGAACCAAAGAAATAACATGTCTTAGCAGTGAAGAGGATTTTCAGATATCTCAAAGGAACAAAAGAGTTTGGATTATGGTATAAGAGTTTGGATTATGGTATCCAAAAGGAAAGGATCTATCACTTATTTCCTACATAGATGCATATTGTGTAGGTTTCATTGATGAGTGACTATTGGAATAGGGGCAGACCTAGGGTTCAACCCTTAACATCACACCAACAAAACCCCAACTATCATCCCTTTTGGCAACACCTACGAAGTAGGCGAAGTCTCACCCAAGGTAGAAGTAGGGGGGGTTATAGGATGCAGGTGTATGTAACTAGGCTAGGACACAAATTTTTGATAAGAGCACTTCGTAGAATATTATGTTAACACTTAGGAAGTGAATATGCATTAGTTTATTAACCTCATTAACACCGCAGAGCATATTCAAAGACAGATAAGTGGAGTAACAACAAGTGATTATGCACCCTGAGAACTTATCACTTAGCATTTTGAGTTAAGTCTAGCATGCATTTACCCTTTAACATAAGTAAATTACTTAAGAAACAAAATATATATTCATTACACATCATAATCAAAGAACTAAGAAAATGCATAATAGAAATGACACTGCACAAAGCAAACCATGAGACACCAAATATATGTGGTTCACCCCAGGGTGGGGCTACGTCCACAAACCGCTTCGCCTCTTTATTATTCACCAAAATATTACATCCAGTCACTCCTTTGCACTAAGACACAGAGTCTAACTTCACACAAGATAGGAGATATGCACACTAAGCACTAGATCCTCCCTTTTTACCTTCCAAAAATAGGTCAAATGCACAGAGCCAAAATCTCTTATCATGACACTTAACACCTTCTCCACATTGAGCATCACAAGCACTAAGCACAGTCTACAAAATCATAGCCGAGCACAAAGCCTCGACCACATACATTCCTTTGCACACAGAACTACTACTTCTACAATACATTCCTCTTTATTTATACTTTACAAAATCTTACAATTAGGCCTATACATGGGGAAAACCCATGGGCCGACATCCCATAAACTCGTTACAAAACCCAGAGGACCCCTTACTTGGTCCACATATCCCTCAAAATAGGTGATATCCATGATCTCAGCTCCTCTTGGGTGTTCCTACTTTGACCAATGTGTCGAAGTCCAAAAGTGGGCCAAAACTAACCAAAGTTTCCCCAAAACTTTGTCGAGGGCCAACAAGCCCCCAACGCTCACCTATGACTCATCCTGAGTCACTCAAGTCCAAACAATGCTACTTCAAAAGCCTTGATCTTAACTTGATCTACCTCAACTTGTTGCCTCACTTGAGCCTCCTTCTCAGTGAGCTCCTAGAATGTCTTCTCTATAACAGGACCTTCCAAGAGTTTTTCTACTGTTGCAACTACTTGATCTAACTGTGAACCATGGCCATCTATCTCCTCGAACACCTTGCAAGCTTCATCATGCATAGATTGTAACTTTTGTGTTACTTCTATCACCTTACCATCGAGGGCAATGATCTATTGTTGTAATGTGCGTTTCTCCTAGGATATCTTCATTCTCTCCACTGCTGTGAGCAGCTTCATCTGTGCCTGCAATGAAAATGCTTGTTGTTGTGCCTCCTATAACTGATCCTCTAGCTTCTTTAACTTAGGATCCTCAATGAGGAGTTCATACATCCGAGCGCTTCTATCACTCAAATGTTTATATTCCAAGGTGAGGGATTTTATACTTTCTACATTGTTTTTGGTGGACTCCTCCCTCTGGTCACGCACCTCCTACGGGATGCTTGGAATTGTTCAGGCTTCCATTTCAGCTATCCTTGCCTGAAACTGCTGGAGGGTCTTTGCAAGCTTGGCTACTTGAGCTTTGATAGGCTCTTTATCCTTTTGTACTAAGCCTCCCAGCTCCATGATCGATGAGTTAAATAAGCGGGGTGATCATGACAGATATTCCAATCGACAGGAACTAGAGGTAAATTCTTCCATTAATGTAAATCTAGTCATTATGGCACGGTCTCAACATCCAAAAACAGTCTATAAACCCATAAGAAAAAATTATAACTGTTCCAGAGCATCATTCTAACGGTCGTGGCACCTCCAATGGTTATATAACTTCACCAGGGAAAGTCCAAATCTATGTGGACCTGATGTTCCAGCGAGGTTCAAACCCTACGAACCTACCTCCTATGAGGTTCCGGTCAGCGAAGTCTTCCATCTAGTTTCCTTAACTTCTTTTAGCTTTTCCAACTTAGCCTTATTTTTATTGAGCTTCTTTTCCTTATTTCTTGTTATCTGAGTCTCTTTAATTGTTTATGGAATCCTCTTTCCATTTGTATTCTTATCTTCCCCTAGAGTAGTGGCTTTGCACTGTTGAGGTACCCTCAAATGTTCTGAAGTTAATATCCATTTTCTTAACACTTCTTGAGTGGGCACACTTTTATCTTGGATAGATAGGTCCTTCAAGCCTTCTTTTATTATTTCAACCTTGATAGCTAATTATTTTTCTTTCTTTCCCTCCCGCGTTGTTACTTTGCTCTATTTCTTCGACTTATCCTCTCGTTCTTCTCTTAGTTGGTCTATTTTCCTAGCTATGAGAGCTCTTAATTATTGATTTTTCTTTTATGTAGCTTCTTCCTCTGCTTTCCTTCTGATCTAATCCTTCTCAATACAAGTCTTACCTAACAAAAATGGGAAAGGGGCATTGTCCTCAACAAACCTAATGACTTCAAATTCTTCTTCAGTCGATGTTCAATGAACAATAATAGGTACAATAGTTACTCTTCCACGTAAAGTTATCATATTTCCCTTAAACAATCATATCCTTCCTAAATAAGGTACCATAGTAGGCTTTCCCAAAACTTTCCAAGTTTCTTCTGTCATAATATTCACTTGTGTTTCTTCATCCAAGACTATACAGTCTATGTCAAAGAATTTTATTCTTGCACTTATGCGTTGTTTTTCTTTCAGGATTTCTGGTAAACTGACATATTTGTGAACATCCATCATTTCTTCCAACTGTAATAACATAGTCTAAACTTACTCTGACCTTTTCTCTTTATGACTTTCTAACATATCCTTAGTCTCTTGACTCTTTTCATAATTTTCTTGTCTTATGTCTCTCCCTTCAACTTTAGCAATAATCCTTGGACAATCCTCAACCTTATGACCAATAACCTTACAACAAAGACAAATAGGGCCTACCTCAGGGCATTCCTTAGAAACATGTCCCGGCCTTATGCAATTATAACACAAATTCAATCCTTTTTTTATCTTAAATGTTCCCTAATATTTTTTGTACCATGCACTTCCCCTAGGATCATAGTGCTAGACCTGCAATATGAAAAAATTCTTTCTAGGTTCCTGCATCCACTTATCAGTCCAAAACCTCTTTCTATGCATAGGAATAACATATCTTTCTTCATTTCCATTAAATTTACTCAAATCAACTCTTTCTTTCAACTACACCCTAGCCTTCAAACTAGGACAACATCTATTAAACATACTTAAATTCATGCTTTCAAAACAAAAAAAAATCACTTATATTTCTCTTACCAAAGAACAAATCTTGCCTCTTTTAGAATCTTACCTCTTTTCTTCAGAATAACTTACTTTCTTGGCACAAATATTTGCAAGTCAAGTAGATTACTGCAAACTTCAGCAACAGACCTATGCACATAGTTTTTCTTCTTCAGTTCCCAACAATCCCAGTTTCAGGTCCCGGCAACAAAATCATTTGTTGACATAGGGGCAGACCCAGGGTTCCACACTAAACAGTGCACCAACAAAACCCTGACTACCGACCCTTTCGGCAACACCTTTCAAGCAGACGAAGTCTCACCTGAGGTATAAGTAGGGGGGGTTATAGGATGTAGGTGTCTGTAACCAGTTTGGGACACGAATATGTGATAAGAACACTTCGCAAAATATTTTGTTAATGCTTAGGAAGTGAACATGAATTAGTTTATTAATCTCATTAACACCGCATAGCATAATCAAAGACAAATAAGTGTAGTAACAACAAGTGATTATGCACCCTGAACACTTAGAACTTAGCACTATGAGTTAAGTATAGCATTCATTTACCCTTTAACATAAGTAAAGTACTTAAGAAACAAAATATGTATTCATTACACATCATAATCAAAGAACTAAGCAAATGCATAACATAAATGACACTACACAAAGAAAACCATGAGACACCAGATATACGTGGTTCACCCAAGGGTGGGGCTACGTCCACATACCACTTCGCCTCTTTATTATTCTTCAAAATATTACATTCAGTCACTCCTATGCACTAAGCCATAGAGTCAAAATTCACACAAGACATGAGATCTACGCACTAAGCACTAGATCCTCCTTCTTTACCTTCCAAAAATAGGTCAAATGCATAGAGCCAAAATCTCTTATCACAAAACTTAGCACCTACTCCACAATGAGCATCACAAGCATTAACCACAGTCTACAAAATCACAGTCGAGCACAAAGCCTCAACCACATACATTCCTTCGCACACATAACTACTACTTCTACAATACATTCATCTTTATTTATAATTTACAAAATCTTACAATAAGGCCTATACATGGGGAAAACCCATGGGTCGACATCCCATAAACCCATTACAAAACCCAAAGGACCTCTTACTGGGTCCACATAGCCCTCAAAACAGGTTAGATCCACGATCTCAGCTCAGCCTGGGCGCTCTTACTTTGACCAATGTGTCGAAGTCCAAAAGTGGGCCAAAACTGACCAAATTTTCCCCAACAGTTGGTCGAGGGCCAACACTAACGAAGCACTAGTGGAGCAGCTTGGATGAGTGTTTAGTATCATGGATAAGAAAGAAACAATCATAAATATCCTTATCTACAACCGAAGCAGAGTATATTGAAACAACATGTTATACACAGGTTCTATGGATGAAACAAACTCTAATAGATATATAGGTTGAGTATGATGAGCCCATTCCAATCTATTGTGATAATAGAAGCACCATCAGTATCTCAAAAAACCTGGTGATGCACTTCAAGACAAAGAAAATTCCAATCAAGTATCACTTTCTACGGGAACAAGTTGCAGAGAAGAACATCAGAGTTGAATATGTGGGCACAAAATAACAAGTGGAATACCTATTTACAAAACCACTTCCACGAGAAGCCTTTGGGTATCTTCGCCAGAGACTCAAAGTAATTTATACTCCAAAATGAATGCTTTTGAGTGGTTATCTTATATGCCTTATATTTACATGAGGAAGCACCATAAAGAGGATAGTTCAGGTTCGGAGATTGGTTTCAGGAAGATTTTAGTCAAGGGGAGTATCCCCAAGGACTGTTCAGTCAGGTGGAGTAGCCCTAGATGGAAAGATACATTTTCCATTGATGACAAAGCGGGAGCGATTTAGCAGATGTGATGTAGGAGCATCGCAATTACCAAAGCAAGCGTGGAGCCAGTGCATGTGTTTTTAACACATGACATATTGCTTTGAAAACTTTTGGGAAATGATGCGCCAAACCTTCAATGAATCATTTATGAAGGAGCGCCTTTTGTATATTGTATTGGACCTTGAGTGACACGCTCTCATCCTTAGTAGATAGGAGGCATTTAATATAGTTAATGTTGGTAGATAGGTGTATGAAGAACACCCATGTACAGGCATTTGAATTAATAGAAGAAAGTTATGATTCAAATTCATGGTTTGTGTTGTTTCTCTGTGTATATTGTTGATGTGCTCATGAATGTTTGCTTCTTGTCATACATTTGCTTTTATATGTTGTGTATGCGATTTCATGTTTCAAACTAAAGTCTGAAGGGGGAATGGAATGAGTTTCAATTGTTTCTCTATCTAAGCCAGGAGATTCCTGCAAGATGTGCAGTCGAAAACCATCCGCAAGGTGTGCGTTGATGAAGGCTCAGGTAGCTTAACTCTTGTTCTTATTCACTCAAAAGTGAAAGTGGGTTGTTGAAGCCATGCAAGGAGTGCACAGGCTGAAGAGGAAGTCTCAGTCGTGAGTCTAAGAAGGAAGCTTTGGAGGACTGTTGCTGCAGGCGTGCGTATAGTCAAAGAAGGTCGAACACTTGAAATGTTTGCAGGGTTGCCGCAAGGAGTGCATGCAAAGAGATCTCTTTTCTAAGAGACTGAGAAGTGTGAAGAAAGATCAAGAGGAAGAGAGACCTTTAGAATTATTGAAGGGTTGCACCGGAGATTTTTGTGCCAAGAAATCCCCAAGGGGAAAGGAAATCGACGGTCAGGATATACAGGGGAGATCGATAAAACTCGTCAGTTGTTGGATCTTGTGGAGGTGCGAGGAGGTTACGACCACACCCGAGCCGAGCTCGAAGGGTCAGTGAGTCGTTGGATCAGTGGTTGTTTTCCCGTCAGCAGTTAGATCTCGGGAAGTTACACAGGGGATAAGCCCTAAGGAGCAGCGGAGGAATCCCAGAGGAGACATCAGAATATTGGAGTCATCGGGTTTTCAAAGGGTAAGAATCGGAGACCGTGAAAGTCCCAAAATTCTGGGAAAAGATCCTAGCCATTGATCTCGGTAGGACACGTGTCAAAAAGCCAGGGAGGCATCGGGGTTCGACCCATCGGGAATTCCAGGAGTGGATAAATCACAACACCAGGAGTCACGATCCGCAAAATCCCGACGAGCTTTGAACCATTTGTCAGCGAGGACACGTGGTAGGAGATCCGAGGAAGTTGTGAATCGGAGCATCGGAGTTTCCAGAGTCAAGAAACTCTTGCACAATGAAATCGTGATCCGCGATTTCTCGACAAGATCTGAACCGTTTGATTTGAGGACGCGTGTCCGAGGATCCAAAGGAGTCGGGGTTTGGCATTTCGAGGTTTTTGAAGACAAAGGGATTGTTGCATTAGGAATCACGATTTCACGATACCTGATAGGGTGACGAGGAAGCGGTGACGTGGAGGAGTAAGCTCTCATGTGCATCGGGGATCGGCATATCGGGATTCTTGGTGACGAGAAAATCACGGCAGGAGAATTCGTGAAACTCCGAACCCAACGGTCCCACAGTCATAGCATTTCAGTGGAGGACAGGTGTCACCCCATATCGGGGATCGGGACTTGGAAGGGTCCTTGAATTAGTGCAATGGAAATCACGATATTCTGATACGCGATTTCCCGATCACCACAGGAGTGTGGGTCATAGGCGATAGAGAAAAAGGATAGGTGGAAAATTGTTTTCGCAGATCGAGAATCGGGGATTTGACGAGGCAGGTTCTCGCAACACCGTAGGTGCCGATTTCCCGACAGAAAAAAGCCCCGATAAGAACGGGGAAGCATTAGCGTTGAATCATATCGGGTTTTGGGGAATTGAAAGACCTGGATTCGTGACTATAAGACTCACGATCACGCGATGTCTGATTTCCCGATTTGGAGTAGGGAGATCATAAGGAGTATTCTGTGGGTATTGAAAATTCCCGATAAGGGAATTGAAGAGCATTTCAACTCTTCGGGCCAAGGGAAGAGAAGGTCCTGTGGGAGCAGACGTTCCTGGGTGGCGCATTTGCGCTAGAGTGGTATCAGAGCGAGAAAATTTCTTTGCTTTCTGTAGCAGAGAAGAAAAGAAAATTTTACCATGCCACCGAGGAGAGAAAGACAATCACCCGATCCAGAGGATAGGGAGAACCAGAGAAGAAGAAGGAGACAATCACAGAATCTAGAAATGGAGAGGTAGATACGTGATCTCCGAGCGAGACTAGAAGATATGGAGGCAGCACAGAGATGCACAAACAGTGCTAGGGATCTAAGTGACTCCGAAGGCGAAGTTGAAACCGAACAACAAGGAGAAGTTGCAGCTGAAGATGCAGCCAATGAGTGATTAATTAAGGCTATCGCCCGGATGAGTTTGAAAACAAAGATGGACATTCCAACTTATGAAGGGAATTTGGATGCAGAAGAGCTTCTAGACTGGATTAGAGCTCTTGGCACTTACTTCGATTATGAAGACATCGAAGAAGATAAGAAGGTTAGGCATGTTGTCACAAAATTGAAGGGACACGTAGCATTATGATGGGACGAGCTTCAAGCAGATAGACGCTGCAAAGGCAAGCAAAAGATTAAAAGCTGGGATTGAATGATTGCAAAGATGAAGGCAAAGTTCATCCCAAGGGATTATCAAATCACATTGTTCAGGAGGATGCAGAACCTGAGACAGAAGATGATGACGGTGAAGGAGTATACTGAGGAATTCTACCAATTGAATATCAGAGCAGGTCATCGGGAGAGCGATGATGAAAATTTTTCCAAGGATATGAATGGCTTGAGATATGATATCCAGGACAAGATGAGTATGGCAGCCATCTGAACGGTGGAGGATGCATATCAAATGGCGTGGAAAGCTGAAGAGAAGCTGAGTCATAAGCCGGGATAGTGAGGCTGAGGTAGGAGCCAGCCCAAAGGTAAGTCAATTTCCCAAGATAGGTTCCATAAATCCAAGGACGACTGGAAGAAGCCTCAGACTAGAACAGAAAGAGGTGGAAGTTCACAGTGAGGCCAGCACGCTGAACAGCGAGGGTAGCATACTGAACAGTGCGAAGGATACACTGATAATAACACATTTCCTCATACCATAGGTAGAGGAAGAGGAAGAGGTGGAGTCATCACATGCTTCATGTGTGGAAAGAATGGGCACAAGTCATTTGACTGTCTAGATAAGAAGAAGGATGGAGGAGAAGATCACATCGCCGAGGCACAGAGGCGAGATGCTAAAGCAGAATACGTAGAAGACAGAAGGTCATTGATGATGTATAAAGTTCTCTTAAAACCCGAGAAGGAGGTGGAGGACATAGCTCAAAGAAACAGACTTTTCAGAACTACTTGCAAGACCAAAGACAGGGTGTGAAAGGTTATCGTGGACAATGGTAGCACAGATAATCTCGTTTCAACCGAGATGGTGGAGAAACTAGAACTGGAGACAACTGATCATCCGAGTCCATACAAAGTTTCATGGCACATCAGGTAAATGTCACTAAACAATGCTTAGTGGACATTAAGATAGGAGGTTATAATGATAGGATTTTATGTGATGTTATTCCTATGGATGTATGTCATTTATTGTTGGGCAGACCATGGCAATATGACAGGAACATAGTTCATGATGGGAAGATGAATACATATACTTTGGAGAATAATGGAAGAACACATATGCTACTTCCAATTAAAGATAAAGAAGTAAAACCAGAAACGAGAAATATTGTACTTCTCATGAGTGGGAAGGAACTTCTTACGGAAGTAAAGAAGAAGGAAGATCCACAATTCTTTGTGGTCAGGAAACCAAAAATCGTTTTGACCAGCACAAGACTGGATGATTTGCCGGAAGAAATTCAGGAACTGCTAGAAGAGTTCGCTGACATTGTGGTAGACAAATTACCTCATTCGTTGCCGCCGATGAGGAGCGTAGGTCACCATATAGACCTCATACCAGGAGCTAGTTTGTTGAATAAATCCGCGTACAGGTTGACGCCGCAGAAGAACGAAGAGGTTAAAAGGAAGGTACAAGAACTGTATGATAAAGGACTGGTCAGGGAAATTTTAAGCTCGTGTGCCATTCCAACGGTACTCAGTCCAAAGAAAGATGGAGGCTGGAGAATGTGCACCGATTCTAGAGCCATTAACAAGATAACCATTAGGTACAGGTTTCCATTGCCATGGATGGACGACTTGATGGACTGTTTAAGTGGAGCCAAATTTTTTTCAAAGATCGATTTGAAAAGCGGATACCATCAGATTCGCATGAGGGAAGGCGATGAGTGGAAGACATCCTTCAAAACCAACGAAGGGTTGTATGAATGGCTAGTCATGCCATTTGGCTTGACGAATGCACCGAGTACCTTCATGAGGTTGATGAATGAAGTCTTGAGGGAATTCATCGGTAAGTTTGTCATTGTTTATCTGGATGACATATTGATTTTCAGTAAAACAAAAGTAGAACATCTGAAGCATTTAGTTGCAGTAATGAAGAAGCTACAGCAGGAGAATTTGTTCATCAACATGAGGAAATATTCATTTATGAAGACAAAACTCATTTACTTGGGATTTGTCATATCGATGAATGAATTAAAGATGGATCCAAGTGAAGTGGAGGTAATTAAAAATTGGCCATCACCGAGAAATATTTTCGAGGTGAGAAGTTTTCATGGACTGGCTAGTTTCTACCAAAAATTCATCAGGAATTTCAGTGGAATTAATGCAATGATGATGGATACCATCAAGAAAAGACATAAATCTTTTCATTGGACTGAAGAGGCAGAGAAGAGTTTCAACCTGTTGAAACAAAAGATCACGGAAAAGTCGGTTTTGGTGTTGCCGGATTTTACGAAAGTGTTCCAAGTAAAATGTGATGCGAGTGGCTTTTCCATAGGAACGGTCTTGAGCCAGGAGGACAGACCAATTGCATATTTCAGCGAGAAGCTGAATGAAGCAAAGGAAAAGTATTCCATGTATGATAAAGAATTTTGTGCCATCATACAGGCATTAAAGAAATGGAGGCACTGTTTGATTCCAAGAGAATTTGTTTTGTATAGTGATAACCATGCATTGCAATATGTAACTCAACAAGAGAAGTTGAATCAGAGGCATGTTAAATGGGTTGAATACATGCAAAATTTCACTTTTGTGATAAAACATATTTCTGGTACTGCTAACAAAGTTGTTGATGCTTTGAGTAGGAAGTGTTTGTTGTTGCAGGAATTCAAAGTCAGGACGTTAGGCTTTGATGATCTCAGGGATATGTATGCAGAGGATCTAGATTTCAAGGAAGCGTATGAAGCAACTGAGAATCCAGTTCTCAGAGACAGAATCCCTTGGAAAGACTATATGATCCTGGAGGGATTGTTGTTCAGAGGCAATCAACTATGCATTCCAAATAGCTCCATGAGGGAGAATCTGTTAAAAGAAAAACACAGCAGAGGCTTGGCAGGGCATTTTGGCCACGACAAGACATTTGTAAAGCTAAGAAAAGCATACTTTTGTCCAAGGATGCGGTCGGAAGTCAAGAGGTTTGTCAATAGATGTAGAATTTTCCAGCATTCAAAGGGCAGGAAGCAGAATGCGGGATTCTATCAACCATTACCCATACCCGAGAGGCCGTGGGATGAAATCAGCATGGATTTCGTATTGGGATTGCCTAGGATGCAAAGAGGACATGATTCGATCTTTGTGGTGGTTGACAGGTTTTCCAAAATGGCACATTTTATCCCATGTTAGAAGACCAGTGATGCGACTCATATCACAAATCTGTTTTTCAAGGAGGTCATTAGACTTCACGGGTTACCCAGAAGTATAGTATCGGACAGGGATACAAAATTCATTGGACATTTCTGGAGGACACTCTGGAAGAAGATGGGGACTAAATTGATGTTTAGTTCTTCCTATCATCCTCAGATGGATGGGCAAACAGAGGTGGTAAATAGAAGTCTGGGAGACTTATTAAGAAGCTTGGTGACAAAGCACCACAGCAGTTGGGACAATGTGTTGCCACAAGTAGAGTTTGCATACAATGACTCAGTGAACAGGAGCACAGGCAAAAGTCCATTTCAGATTATATACGGCACGCAGCCGAGAGGAGTTTCTGAATTGAGGGATTCAGAGCAGATTGCTACTAATAGTGCTAGTGCAGAAGAATTTGTTGAGGCAATGAAATAACTTCACAGCCAGGTGAAGGAGCGATTGATGAAATCAAATAAAGAATATAAGTGTAGAGCCGATCAGCGGAAGAGACAACTTCAGTTCGAAGTTGGTGATCTAGTTCTGGCACATCTGAGGAAGGAAAGGTTCCTGAGAGGAACATACAAGTTAAAAATGAAGAAAATTGGGCCATGCAGAGTCCTAAAGAAATTCGAAGAAAACGCTTATGAAATTGAGTTGCCGGATGAGATTGGAATATCTCCGACATTCAATGTCTTAGACTTATATCCATACAAAGCTGAGGAATCAGGAACAAGTGGTGAGTAGCCATAGGTCCAGTGGCAGAAGCAGATGCCGATTTCAAAAAAGCCGCAGATGGAGCGTATACTCGACAGGAAGGTGAGCAAAAAGAGCAGGCGGAAGAAATACTTCGAGTATCTGGTCAAATGTAAGGGCCATCCAGTGGAATATGCCAGCTGGGAAACCGAAGCAGTGATTCAGAAGCATGGACAAACTGTGCAGGAGCTCATGGATAGGAGCCCATGAAGTGTTTCAAGCAAGGGAGTATGATGTAGGAGCATCGCAATTACCAAAGAAAGCGTGGAGCCAACGCATGTGTTTTTAACACATGACATATTACTTTGAAAACTTTTGGGAAATGATGCGCCAAACCTTCAATGAATCATTTATGAAGGAGCACCTTTTGTATATTGTATTGGACCTTGAGCGACACGCTCTCGTCCTTAGTATATAGGAGGCATTTAATCTAGTTAATGTTGGTAGATAGCAGGAGAAGAGAAGAGAAAGAAGAGAATAGTGTATGAAGAACACCCATGTACAGGCATTTGAATTAATAGAAGAAAGTTATGATTCAAATTCATGGTTTGTGTTGTTTTTCTGTATATATTGTTGATGTGCTCATGAATGTTTGCTTCTTGTCATACATTTTCTTTTATATGATGTGTATGTGATTTCATGTTTCAAAATGAAGTCTGAAGGGGGAATGGAATGAGTTTAAATTGTTTCTCTATCTGAGCCAGGAGATTCCTACAAGATGTGCAATCGAAAACCATCTGCAAGGTGTGCGTTGATGAAAGCTCAGGTAGCTTAACTCTTGTTCTTATTCACTCAGAAGTGAAAGTGGGCTGCTGAAGCCGTGCAAGGAGTGCGCAGGCTGAAGAGGAAGTCTCAGTTGTGAGTCTGAGAAGGAAGCTTTGGAGGACTGCTGTTGCAGGTGTGCGTAGAGTCAAAGAAGGTCGAACACTTGAAATGTTTGCAGGGTTGCCGCAAGGAGTGCATGCAAAGAGATCTCTTTTCTAAGAGACTAAGAAGTGTGAAGAAAGCTTAGGAGGAAAAGAGACCTTCAGAATTATTGAAGGGTTGCACCAGATATTTTCATGCCAAGAAATCCCCAAGGGGAAAGGAAATCGACAGTTAGGATCTACAGGGGAGATTGATAAAACCCGTTAGCTGTTGGATCTCGCAGAGGTGCGAAGAGGTTATGACCACACCCAAGCCGAGCTTGAAGGGTCGGTGAGCCATTAAATCAGTGGTTGTTTTCCCGTCAGCTGTTAGATCTCAGGAAGTTACGCAGGGGATAATCCCTAAGGAGTAGAGGAGGAGTCCCGGAGGAGACATCTGAATATTGGAGTCATCGGGTTTTCAAAGGGTAAGAATCATAGACCGTGAAAGTCTCGAAATTTTGGGAAAAGATCCTAGCCATTGATCTCAGAAGAACACGTGTCAGAAAGCTAGGGAGGCATCGGGGTTCGACCCATCGGGAATTCCAGGAGCGGAGAAATCACAACACCAGGAGTTGCGATCCACGAAATCCCGACGAGCTTTGAACCGTCCGTCAGCGAGGACACGTGGCAGGATATCCGAGGAAGTCGTGTATCGGAGTATCGAAGTTTCTGGAGTCAAGAAACTCTTTCACATTGAAATCTTGATCCGCAATTTCCCAACAAGATCTGAACCGTTCGATTTGAGGACGCGTGTCCGAGGATCCAAAGGAGTCGGGGTTCGAAACTTCGGGGTTTCTGAAGACAAAGGGATTGTTGCATTAGGAATCGTGATTTCACGATACCCGATAGGGTGACAAGGAAGCGGTGACGTGGAGGAGTAAGCTCTCACGTGCATCGGGGATCGGCATATCGAGATTCTCAGTGATGAGAAAATCATGGCAGGAGAAGTCGCAAAACTCCGAATGCGATGGTCCCACAGTCATAGAATTTCAGTGGAGGACAGGTGTCACCCCATATTGGGGATCAGGACTTGGAAGGGTCCGTGAATTAGTGCAACGGAAATTGCGATATTCCAATACGAGATTTCCCGATCACCACAGGAGTGTGGGTCATAGGCGATAAAGCAAAAGGACAGGTGGAAAATTGTTGTCGCAGATCAGGAATCGGGGATTCGACGAGGCAGGTTCTCGCAACACCGTAGGTGTCGATTTCTCGATAGTAGAAAGCCCCGATAAGAACGAGGAAGCATTAGCTTTGAATCATATCGGTTTTTTGGGAATTGAAAGACCCAGATCCGTGACTGTAAGACTCGCGATCACGCGAAGTCCGATTTCCCGATTTGGAGTAGGGAGATCATAAGGAGTATTTTGTGGGTATTGAAAATTCCTGATAAGGGAATTGAAGAGAATTTCAGCTCTTCGGGCCAAGGGAAGAGAAGGTCCTGTGGGAGCGGACATGCCTGGGTGGCACGTTTGCGCCAAGATGCAAAGGTAAATGCTTGGATAAAGAGCATAGTGACATGGTTCCAGGGGGAGCAATGGTCACAGGGGGAGCACGAGTGATATGACTTCGTTATTTGATCAGAGTGTTGCCATCAATGCCAAAGGGGGATATTGTTGATTATTTGGGTTGGTTTTCATTGATGTCAACCCTTGAAGAAAGTTTGGTAGTGAATTCTGGTAGCCCAAAGGTTTGGGTAACGGAGCCAATTTTGTTTGATGTATAATGGTATGCGTTTTAATATATTTGAAGGTAATACTATTCTAGATGGGTAGTACATGTCATGTCATTTTTGGTGGTATGTGGAATGTCACATAACTCCTCATGGTTAGAGAGTTATGTCCATGTAAAGTTGGAGAACCCTCATGAGTCATCTAGAAGCCCCAAAAGCTCAAAGTAGTCAAAGTGGTTGCAAAGAAGAAATTATTTAAATAATAAAGTGAAGTCATGAGTGTACTATAATTCAAAGTGGATACAAAATAAATTATTTAAATAA
>CBVK0101244924.1:0-14769 GCA_900067695.1 Picea abies
AAAGTAAAAGACCTTTGAATCAGGAAGATAATCATGCTCCACAACCAACACACTGGTCTACAATTTATTCGCAGCTCACAGGGAGCGTGCCATCCCCCATGGAGCCAAATGTTAGCACAAGAATTTGCAGTAGCAATTTTTGTGATTTTGTAGGGCCGATGAATTAGGAGTTTTCACAACCATCTTTTTCTTGTAATTGGTAGTGTTCCTGAAATTGGTGATTTGGTAGCGCTTTTGGATTTGGTAGCACTTTTAGATTTTGTAGTGTCAAGAGTTATTTGGTCATTCATAAGGCCAAGTGGCCAATATTGGTGCCAGCTTATGCTATTGGCATAGTTAGCATATGATAATTTCATAAATTTCACAGTCATTGGCACTACAAAATGTGTAGATCTATTTCAGGAGTGGTGCTACGAAATCTGTAGAGTTGTTACATAGGAAGCACTACATAATTTGCAGAGTTGTTTTACAAATGGAGCTATAGAATTGGATACCAAATGTGCTACATAATGGCGCTACGAATTGGTCATCGCAGTCAAAGGGCATGTGGCAGCAAAGGAGATGGTGACATATCCTTAAGGATCTTAATAACCTATCAATAATTGTAGGTGGCAGATTGATGAAGATTATTTTAACTCTAGCAATTCCAACATTTGAGATATTCAAACAACAACCTTTAGATTTTATTTATTTTCTATTTAAATAAATCCTAGAAGTTAGTAAGTATTTGTACACATGTCAATCATTTCTGAGTTAGTTCCTAGGAGTTAGGTAGTCAATGGTTACATGTGTCACTACTTTGTAACAATTTGTATTTTAAGAAACATGAGTTAGAGCTCAAATCTTGGAAGGCTAGGCATGGATCTTTGATATATATGCATATGTAAAGACAAAAGAAAAGGAGGAGGGTGCTTTCGAGAAAAGAGACTCAAGAGGTTTGACAGAAAGCTTTGAAAGTTTAAGGAGTATTATGAGAGAGCTGTAGGAGGAAAATTTTCCTGTGATCATTGTAACCCCGAGGGGATTACGTTTTTTTTTAAATTTCTGTTATTAGATATTCAATATATCTGTGGTATCAGATTGTTTTTCTTTGTTTTCTCCTTTGTCTTCTTACTAGAATGAATTGTATACCTTGAGGATCATGGTTGCCTCTGATTAATGGATTCTTGAGCATCTGAGGATCTGATGTATCTTTCCTATTAGTCACTATTTACATTCAAGTACCTTGAATTCATTTATGCAGAGAGGATCTCTGCCTTATTGATTTTCTTCTTTGTGTTATATTTTCTCTTCCTCTATCCAATAAACATTTTATTTGATATGCAGATTGATTTCTTTTAATGAGTAGGGTGTTTTCTTGACTCCATAGCCCAATAGTCCATCATTGATTTACAGTAGCTCACTGTCTTTTCCTTTCATTGTTTTCTTCTTCTTGCTCTAGTATAAACCCAATCAAGTATTTTTATTTCAAGATGTGCTAGGCTTGCTCTTAAGTAGTCTAAGAATAACTTATAGCTCTAACATGATTCACTTATCATAATTTTATGACTTGATATCCTTGGAGGGTGTGATGTTCTTTGTAGGACGTAGCTGCTGGACAGTTTTGGAAGAAAAATCTTAGCTTGGGCTTCCATGGGGCTTGAAGTCCACAGGTAGATTCCAAGGGCCCGAATGTCGGATGAGAAAGATAAAACTTGAAAGGCCTTGGAGATGAATTGGACGATGCATCCTAGCCCCCACATGATAAACGTTTTTCCTAGGCGAGGCAAAACATATTCTTTTTGAGCATGACATCACCTAGGGGGGTTAGGGCATGGTGATTAGGTGACATGCAATGGCACATGGAAATTTTTAGGGAATCATGAAGGAAGTGGTCTTATTTCTTGATATATGGCTTTGGGAATCCCCTCCACTCTCCTCCATCACCAATCAACTCCTCTTTGTGCCAAAACGTCCCCTAAAGGGGTAACATCCATATGAATTAGGTTTTTATTTGTGCAAAAGTGAAATTTAAAATGAATTGTTTAATATTACTTTGTTAAGGGGGAAAGATTATGGTTGTTGACCCATAGTCTTGTGGTTTACCCCTAAATATGTGGACAAGTCACCTTGGATATATTTTATATAAATAAGAGATCATAAGATATCATTATAACATAACACTCCCTCTTGTGAGAGGAATTGATCTGAAATTTTCGCTATCTTTGGCTATTTGTCTCTTTCATGCTCGTGTTTATGTACATCTATTGATGAATGGTTGGTGGAAGTCTAGTGCTAGCCTTGGAAGCCTTGTCTTTTGCTCTTATGGTGGATTGTCTTAGCATTTTCTTGGAATTGGTATGGTATTTTAATTTAATGCTATCATTTGTTTCAATTCACGATTATAGTGCTAGGAAATAAGTGGGAAGTATAAATATTTACACTCCCACTCTAGTCTCCATCATTTTTATGCTTAGTATTATTAATGTTGCAAAGATTTGTTTGAGGAAGTAAGAGGATTTACACCCCTCATTTTCAAACCCTAACGAGGAAGTAAGAGGATTTACACCCCTCATTTTCAAACCCTAACTAGAGATTATTTCCTTGGGGAGTAAGATGGTTTACACCCCCAAGGAGATAACATATCTATTTCTTTATACTCGACTCCATTAACCTTGCTTTGAAGACACTAGTCTTTTATTCATTGCATTGGAGATATAAATTCTTTGCTTAGGGTATATTTTGGAGAAGTTATCCTTGAGACTTGATCTCTATTGCCTCATTGAGGCATACTATTTCTCCCAATACTTACTTGATGTACTAAATTGTTTCCTACAACCATAAGGATGCAAAAAACCCTAACCCTTGTACTAAATTGTTTCCTACAACCATAAGGATGCAAAAAACCCTAACCCTAGATCACTAATATCACACAAACTAACCCTAAGAATCTTCCTAAACTTTGCCCACCTAATATACTAACAAGGGAACACTTTTTAAGATAGTTGTTGTTATATTTTGATGGTATGATTTGCTGATATAAGTGACTGAAATATACAACCATAATGTCACAAAGTTTTGCAGAAAATACATGTTATGACAGTCATCTTTTCTTCCCTCTTAAGTGCTATTTCTAGCTCATATTTATTTGCTAATCTTGATGCTGATTTGTTTAACTAAATTAGATATTTATATGCTGATTTATATATTGTTTTAATACTTGTAATTTCGGAATTAATAGGGACAATAAGACTAACTTGATGATCCAACTAACACCATACATTTCAAGAGGGATTTTCTTGTGTCTTGGGCAGGTACAATCATCTGAAGAAGTTATACATATTTGAGGCAACATTTGTTGGGTTTACAAGGCATCTCTTTTCCTATTTCACTCCACTTAGACTTGAATTATAGGGGTTTCACTTTCATCTCCATCCTTCTCCATCTCATTCCCCCTAGGGTCATCGAGATCACCTCCCTAGAGTGACCTAGTCACCCTTGAAGTTGGGGACCTACATCGAGGTGACATTGGGTGTAGTGTTCCTTAGTTGTAGCGATCGATTTTGTGGTTGGGTCAGGATTTTCCCCACCTAGAAATTGTGTTATAACAAAAATATTTCACAAAACTAGGAGGTTATTCCATGAAAAATTCTTCAGATAGGTCGCCATGAAGAAAACAAATCTTCACATCCATCTAATGGATCTTCCATCCAAATTGAGTAGAAAGGGAAAGAATGAGTCAGACATAGTTCATCTTTGCAACAAGAGAAAAAGTCTTAGTGTAGTCGATGCCTTCTTGTTGAGAAAAATATTTTTCAACCAATCAAGATTTATGATGCTCAACAACACCTTTAGAGGTAAATTTGGTCTTGTAGTCCCAACAACACTTCACAATGTTATTCCCCTGAGGTTGGGGAACTAAATCCCAAGTGTGACTCTTGAACAAAGAATCCATTTCAGTTCATATAGCCTACTCCCATCCATGTTTTCCTTGGGAATAAGAGTAGGTAACAAGATTAGAGGTTTCAAGCACACGAGTAATTAAAGAAACACTGACATGATGCTTCTGATTGCGATTTTTTTTGCCTAAATAAATATCACTGACATCAGGACCAACAATTTCAATGGTATTGGAAGCCCATTTGGATAGGAACCAAAGAGGTGAAATATTATTCATTGCAGAAGGTTGATGAGAAGTTGGAATATTTTCAGTCGAAGGAGAAGGTGGACCAGTTGAAATAGCAATCAACTGACTAGTTGACTTAGACGTCACAGGTCTAGTCGAAACATGAATAGAGTTTGAATGTCCAGTTGAAGGACTAAAAAATGGAATAGGATAACCTGAACCATATACAACATCAAAGTGATCTTCCTATAAAAATCTAGAGGAGGCATTCAACAACTTGATGCCAAAATAATTCTCATAAAACCATACATTTATTCTGATAACGATCTTCCATTTTATAGGTCAAATAGTTGACATGCTTTAGATTCTTCAGAGTATCCCATCATGATGCAAGAAAGACTCTTTGCATCCAATTTATTTATGCAATCATCAGAAATATTATCTCAGAAAACACATCCAAACACATGGAGGTGGTTGAATAAGGTATTTCTTCCACATCATTGTTCGCCTAGAGTCACCGAAGGAACAACTTGAGTCAATAGGCATTTGAGAAAATAGTTTTCACAATAAACAATTTCATCCTAAAATCGAGGAGGAAAATCTTTGGCCTGCAAAAGACATCTATCCATTTCGACTAACGTATGATTCTTGCGTTCTACAATGCCATTCTATTGAGGGGTATGGGGGACTAACCACTACCATTCAATACCAGATCGAACAAGGTATTTTTCAAAAGGTTGATTCACATACTCACCACCATTGTTTTATCTCAAGCACTTGATGGGTCGACCATAGTGCATTTCAGCAAAGGCCCTAAACTCTTTGAACTTTTCAAAGATAAGATTCTTGTTTTTTAGGGAATAATCCCAAGTGAAGCTAGAGAGATCATCAATGAAGGTAGATATATACCTTGCACTTGCTAATGAAGGTATATTGATGTAGCAGAGGTCACTGTGAACCAACTCCAGGAGGTTTTGTGCTTTCCACACTTTTCCAGAGTCAAAGGGTGCCCGATGATGCTCTCCAAGAAACATCCTTTATAGACTCCATTAGGGGGAAAAATTTAGGTAGACCAACAACTATATTATGAGTTTCCATTGACTGCAAACTTTGAAAATTTAAGTGTCCAATTCATTCATTCCAAGTTCGATTTCATTCGTCAGTGTGAGAAATAAGAGTAGTCAGTTCAGATTTTGGTCAAGTTGTGTCACAAAACTTATACAAATTGTATTTTGGGTCAAGAAACCCTTTGGCAAAAATTGACTGGACTTTCTTAAAATCTCAAACAAATAACCATTTTTCCAAAACTTCACAATATTTCTTATCCTTTTTAATTGAGACACTGAAAATAGATTGGCACTAAGGTTCTATACATGATAGATGTCGACAATTCTCCCATGTTGACATGGAACATCACCACGAACAACAATGTTGAGAGAAAAATCATCAACAACATATATATTTCTCTCCACAAATTTATCTAAGGATGTGAAAAAGAAAGTGTCCTTGGACATATGATGAGTGAATCTAGAATCAAATACCCATTCATTCTACATAGAATGAGACAACAACACTTGAGAAGTTACAAATTGGAAGATGAAATTATTAGTTCATTGATGAACAATCGACATGTCTACTTCAAGGTGCTTGACCTTCTCCTCTAGGTCGCCTCTCTTCTTATAGAAGTTTTGTTCCACATGTCCAATCTTTCCACAATATTGACATGTCTTCTTATTTCTATTCTTGCGAGGTGCATATGTTTTCCCTTTAGGTTTTTGGTCGAGGTATCTAGGTTTTTGTATAGGGGTATCAAACCATCCTCTTTCCTTGTGATTCTATTTTCCCTTTCCCTTGAGAAAATGATATCGATGTTTACTACCAAGATTTCCTTCATTAAGAAATTTGTGTTGTTCAATAATCAGTAAGCCACATAAAAATTCAAAGGTATAGTCCTTATCATCTTCCTTGCATGCCTACCAATTGGTGTGGAAATTTGAAATGATAACATCAAATGGTGTTCTCAAATTCATAAAAACTAGCTCGATGAGTTGTCTATCTTTCTTCAGAAAATTCTTTCCACATTCACCTAATTTCAAATGCAGTTCCTTTCCATGTTCCAAATAGTCCTCTATTTTGTTGAAAGAATGGGGATCAAGAGAGATGGAATATTTCTCTAATTGCAGGACGTGGCTTTCATCGATTCTACCTAATAAAGACTTCAACTTCTTCCAGACTTGATGAGGAAATTCAATTCCACTTATGTGAAATCAAATCTCCCACCAGATATAGGTTGTGATGATCCCCATGACCTCATCCTTCTTTCTATAAACAATGAATTTTTGTCAATCTTCTGTTGAATCCATAATCACAGTCTTCATATATTTCCATAATCCTTTACTCTTCAGTAGGGTTTCCATTTCTAGTGCCCATACAACATAATTTGATTTGTTCAAAACGATAGGATTTATCTTCGAACCTATATTTGATATCTATATAGATATGATATGTTTCCACAAGTTACAATTAGCAAATCACCATCCCATATTCAAGCACACAACAAATCTGACTTGGAACAATTTGTGGACAACAAGCAAGGTCACACCTAGTCGCTCTGATACCATGTTGGGGATTGGGTGTAACCTGGTATGAAACAAATAAACAGAGTTGTAGATAATCGAAGAGGAATAAATTTAAAAGATAACAAGTGGTGTATAAAGACATCGTTACAACACTTAATCACATTGACATATTGTGATCATAACATCACAATGCATGTTGAACATCTTCACACATTTTCACTTCACAATATTGTACACTTAATAATGACTCATCGAGTTTTCTATTGATAGCTTGAAGATACATCCAAATTCCTTGGAATCAAGAAGATATTTTCCACATATAACCTTTGGTGGTTAGAGTTCACTTCGTTAAATCCATGTTGTTTATTCAGCTCGACATAGATGCTTGAACTCCATCG
This sequence comes from Picea abies, assembly GCA_900067695.1. NCBI lineage: Eukaryota > Viridiplantae > Streptophyta > Pinopsida > Pinales > Pinaceae > Picea > Picea abies. Next base: position 7,083 of record CBVK0101244924.1, read on the forward strand.
ATGCACCTAAATCGTAGTGGATTTCTTAGGTGGTTGATCTATTGACCGTCTGTCTTTGAATGTTGGTGGACTGTCCAACTAATAGGATTTTGACTACTCGACCGACTAATGTAGATATACGGTCGATTGTTCAATCTATTTTTGACCACATGTTATCATCTGAAAGTTATTCCTCTTCGATTATCTATAGTTATGTTTATTTGTTTTGTATCATGTTACACCCAATCCCCAACGGTGTTTGTCTGCCACTGTTTGGCAGTCACCTCTGCTACTATAAATGTTTCCCTCGTTGACCCACATATATAGAAGGAGTTCTATACTTCATCTGATCAAGAATCCATGTACAAGGTAAATTTGTCTGTTTCTCAAGATCCACAATTCTTGGGTCAAATATTGTGAGAGATATTTTGGAATTGATAGAACCGTGTGAGGGGATAGTATTGTCTGGTTAAAGACTGTGTGGATAGTATGTTGGTATCAAATGTTGGTGTGAATATGGATTGAAATCATTGTAGTAAGTGTCAAACCTAGGAGATACATGTCATTTGTTTATTGTATGTTGTTTTTAAGTTGGAAGCTGTGGAAAATCCCGTTTGTGTGTAGTTTCACTTGGATCAATTCACAATGTACATGAACCGTGCAATGAAAAATGGTTTCCCAAGAGATGTTGGGACAATGAAAATATTTCCCTTGACATTGTCATCAATATCACTAGGGTGAAGGAAGAAATCCATGGTGAAGGAATTCATTGGAATGATGAAGACAATTCTATACACGTTTTTATGTTGGATACACAGGCGAGGTTAAAATCCTTGAAGAATGAAGGAAAAAATTAAGATGATCTATTGAAGACAAAGGAGTCATATTTTTTGAGGGTGAAGTTGCATGCACATGAGGGTTACAAACTCAATGTTTGTGGATGGTTCTTGAGTGAAGTAGAATATCATGTGGATGTATCAGAGAACATAGTTGATTATGTTGGGAAAGCCAAGAAGATATATTTAGATCGATTTGATAAAGAAAATCCACTACTTTGATCGCTTCCATATTTGAGGGAGAGAAACACCCCACTGATGTTGATTATTTTCACATGACACATATCATGTGAGATTTGGAGGATAAGTGTGTGTGGAAGAGTAAATCTACAAGTCTATAGAAGCTGTGGCCTTGAGATCTACTATGTTTCTCATTGGCAGAGACAAATTGATCTTGAAATTAGTTTCCTGATCAAATCTTGATAAGATTTGAAGCCAAGTCGTTGTTGAATTACGAGATCTACAAATCTGAGATGTTCCTACATGTATTATCTTTTGAAGCTTCCCACAGAAAAGTGCATCCAACAAGGATGTGAGCCATTGCATAGAGGAGAAGAATCGAAGGCCATCCATGTGGCCCATCCTCTATGCACTGACTCACATTAATTATTTTCACTTTAATTATTAATCATTTTAATTTAGTTTAGTTGAAAATAGCTTCACATTATCTCTAGAATTTTTATGGTAGAACAAATATGATGAAAGTGGGCTTATAAATGCAAGCCTCAACTTAACCTATGACATTTTTTTACCATGGATGATTTAATTATGAGAACAAGATTATAAAGGAAAGATTCAACTTAACTTGTGACATGCATTTACTATGGAGGATTTTACTATAAAATCAAATTTATTGTAGGGGAATAAATAACATATTTGGTGGCCCAGTTTCTCATGGAATTAAAATAGAGGACGAGGTACTATTTGTGATGCAAAATTGATCTTTAAGATTTGCAAATGCTAATAGACTATGAAGTACAAAGGGTGAAATAATCATAACTAGGGGTGCATGGTACAATAAATTTATTAAGGCATGATGATCACTTGATCACTTGATGAAAATGATCATGACCTTGTCATTGTAACCTTATTTGTCCTTAATTGGTGACTTTGGTGTTATTGCATCCCAACTGTGATCTACATTAACATCCTTTAGTTTTTGAAATAGACAATTCAATGTCAAGAAATTTTTCAAATGCAATAGAGGTTGGTGACAACCCTTTGTCAACTTGGTTTGACCCTTAGAGGAGGATAAAGTCGTAGAGTTACTTCCATCTCTAACTTTTCCATATGGTATTTGTCATGAATGATTATAATTGTGCAACCTCCTTTTGGAGGTTACCTAATTTGGAAAGACCTAGCTAACAATGTGTTGAGCATTCAACACACCCTAAAAGTCTTTGAGAATTTTTTATTTTGGGTACCACTTTGTCATTTCTGAGTGGAGTCAGTTATGTAGGGATCAATGTATTTTTCTATTCTTTTGTTTTATCATCGAACACATTCAGTTTGGTTTGAAGTTTGTTGAACATATTGACATTTTTCTCTAAGTAAACATGGCATTAGACTAATTTTCACACAACTTAAAATTTGTTTTATAAAGAGCAACACGCCCATCGACGATTCTGGTCTGCGAAAAAGTTTTCTAAAACTCGTCAATGAATCGTCGGCATCTATGAAATCTGAAAGGTAAATCGTCAACATAGACAATAACAATCTTCGATCGTCAATATATCGTCAGCAATCGACGAAGAGGGAGAAAGGGCATGGTAACATATGTCAAAAATAAAATCACCGACTTCGAAAAGAAATGCTTCTCATGCCCAAGAGGTCAAATAAACCGCCATGTCTTTTTCCACGTAAATAGTCTATATTGCTCGGTTATTACCCACATCATATTTTGGTGTCCCCCGTCTCATATCTATACTTCCACATCAACACCTCCACATCAAAACTGTGTGGCGGTTTGGGTCAACATCATAACTTTTTCCTAGAGGCGCCAACGAAACAGTGTCCAAGAAAATCCGCCGATGCTGATACACTCATTAACTACCAGTCTATTGCTAGAACACTGAAATTTTGTTTTTAGATCAAACCTTTATCCACCGATGCCCATGATCCTGGTCAATCCGTGATGTCCATTTAATGATCTTTCTTATCCTCGATACCGATCATACTAGTTCGGTTGGAGTGTGAAAAACTCTTGGGTGATTTGAGGAGACACCTCTAGCTAAGTGAAGGATGAGGTTTTCAATTTGTTAGACAATTAATAACTTCACATAACCGATACCACAACGTCATGTGCCAATCAACTTTCAAAATTTTGAATTCACTGATGAACTCTAAAATTAACATGCTCCTATGCCACTAGCCTGCATTGCATTTAATCCTGAGCATGATGTGGATTCTGTTGTAGATTGTACATATCATATCTTTACTCCTGAATTTAAGACTCAATGCAACAAGGTAGGTATTTTTTAAATTTGTAAAGTTTTTTCCAAAGCATCGCATTCCATTAGGAAATCATTGATCTCCCAAGCAAATGAAGGTGCAAGAGAGAGCATCAAAGAGGTAACAAGTCATTGTTGCACTTCAATTACCAGTAAGCCTAGGTTATTTCCAGTAAGGAAGAGGTAAGAATGATATTTATTATTTACATTTTATGATTTCTTTGAATAACACTTGTCTCAATTGGATTCCATCTTATTATTCTGTTTTGTGTAGGAAAATGGCTCCACAAAATCCGACAAGCAGATGCTCACCAAGAATGCCCAAAATGAAAGAATTGGAGATCAATGAAGGGTTGAAACCGGTGACCACAAGGGAACTTGATTTCATTTCAAAGACATAGTCAGTTATCTGAATTTCCACTAAGAAACAATTTACCCATCCTGCAACATTCGGGTACACATAGGTGAGCACTAGATCTAAAGTAATGCTCCCACATTGGGGGGATATTTTTAACAATATCAATCAAGAATATTACCCAGAGTTTACACCTCACAGTGACCCAGACGTCAGTATATTGGATGACGAGGTTTTCATGAACATTAGGTGATCATACTTGCATATGGTGGCCTACCGAACCCTAGTTCCACTCTGCATCAAAACCCTAGGATGGATAATTGACCACACAAACACGATGAAATGAATGATAAATAATGGGGAGGGTGAATGTGTTGGTGTCTTTCTCCCAGTAGAGGTACAAAAACACTACAAACTCAGAGACCCAGAGGAGAAACTGAATAAATAATTTTTTGTCAGTTTTTATGAGTTCCATGACACCAACAGGTTATTGGCCTCACAGTGGAAAGAAGATAAGAAGTTCACAAACATGATAAATGGTTGGTACAACATGATAAACCTCAAAGATCCTTATATGAATTTAATGGCTTTAATCTTCCGCTTGTACAGGGAAAAATATTGCTCAAAGTTTTCATAGGCGTGGATGCCCTTAGCATATACTATGGAAATATCTAGGAGTAGTTTTAATTGGGGAGCCATCATTTTGAAGCAGTTGAGTATCAACATCCTGTAGGCCCAGACACCAAAATATGGAGAAAAATTGATTTTCTACATGGCATCTTACCTGTTGGACGTAGTCTGCGCGAGGAACGTTTTTGTAGGTATGAATTTAAGATGGCTTGTTGCTGAGTTACCCATGCATGTTTATTTCAACATTTTGTGGGAAAATAGGTACACAAAATTTTATGCCCTGATATGTGATGAGTTCATAGCCTGAGTGCACTTCATTATATTTAGAAAATGCCCTGATATGTGATGAGTTCATAGCCTGAGTGCACTTCATTATATTTAAAAAATAATTCCCAAGGCTTTCAGTAGTAGCAGCCAAAAAGATGATTTCCAAAGTGGGCCACTGGTATTTTGAAAAAACAAACACTTATATCAGAGTATTCAGGGCTACTAATGCACCACACCTACTCCTCATTCATGTCCTGGATCGTCTCATATTGGGAGAAATTTGTTCCCAGACCATTCTCCAAGGCTATAATGCCTCTTTGATAAATTATAAGAAGAGGGATTTAATGCCCTATGGTTTTCATACCAGGTGTTACATGGTAAAATACACCGCACAGGAGAAACAAGAGGTATTGAGTCAGCTTGAGTATCGGTTCCCCACAGGAGAAACAAGAGGTATTGAGTCAGCTTGAGTATCGGTTCCCCACAAGCCATTTTTTACAAGCATGATAAAAATTTCCTAGTACTCCAACACGCATAGCATGTGTCCTCATGTTGGAAATATACTCATGATAGCTTCAAATATGAGATATTTATCGAGGTCACCCAATACTAGGAGGAAGTGCTCTATAGAATGGCTAACCCAAATATCACCAAATTAAAAACAATGACCATGGGTGAACAAGTTGAGACTATAGAGCACACTGCTCAAGAAGCCATTAGGATAAGAGAAGAAAATCGAGTAGCAGAAGCAACTGAGGAACAAAGAAGGGGGATATTGTTACTGGAAGAAGCCGAGAGAGATATGCAAATATTAGGGAAACATCCTCCACTTAATTCTTTGATAGGACCTTTGAGAATTATCCCGGATGATACAAACGAGGAGGCATAACTAAATAATTCAAAGACAATCCCACCGGAAGATAGTGTCGACCAAGAAAACACTAGCCCTATGTCACCACAGGCAGGATCGTCAGTGACTACTACAACTCAGTGAAGGTCAACAAGAGAATCAAGTGGGACATGTATGCCTATTGTCCCCATAGATTTAATCACCATATATGATGATGAGGAAGGTTCAAAATCTTCATGCATAACCTCGGTACCAATCACACAGGAGGAGGAACCAAGGGAAACATCTGCTCCAACTTCTGATGTTTTTGTCCCAAATCCCCAGAAAGGTGACCATGAGGCTAGGAACACTCTTGATACTATGTTTCTCAATAAGCTTGGAACACAGACTTAGGATGACAACTATAATAATGACTTGGATACAGATGAACAAGAAGAAGGAATGTGGCAACCATAAATTGACATCCCAACGGTCGAACTCTTAGCCAATATCGATCCTTCTCCTACTTCTCCATCTAGGATAAAGACTTTGTCAGCGAACAAGGAGCAACAGAAGGCCAAGTCACCATAACGTATAGAAAATTCCCCACTAAGGAACTAATAAAACCTTCCATTTAACACCTCTATACAGCGGGAAGCCTAGGCAATACTTCACCCTGGGGGGATCAAAATATTCCTGAACCAGTAGACGAAGTCACCGACATGCATGAAATTTCTTATGATAGGAAAATGAAATTTGTGATGAGAAGAATAATCAAGAAAAGGAAGCTCACACTCGATATCACCCTATTCATAACCACATAGGAGACACTATTTGACACATAAAGTGCTAAGATGACTGAGCTAATTGGAGAAGGGATGGCCATAACCGATGCCACTTTAGACAGGGAAAAAGGGATGAAAGAGAGGTATCCACCATAAAGAAAGATCTGGACCATTTGCAATATCAATAGGAGTATTACCAAAATTCAACAGAGTTGGTGGTAATCTTAAAGTGTGAGTTATGAGAGATGTATGCACAATTCACAATGGAAAAGACCTCTTCTCCGCTCACATAGACGACTTCCAAGAAGATACCCTTATGAGGATAACAACCTTTAAAGACATGCAACGATGGTATGAGAAGGCACATAAATCCTTGGAATGGATAGAATAGATTAGATAAGTGCAGAAGGGCCAAGATACATAAGAGCATGGAAGAGCATGGTTTTCAAGTGTTGATGGAAAGAAACATCACTTGAATAAGGAAGGAAGCCAAACACTGGGTAAGCATAGTCCATGAACCCTGGAGAAAAATGCAGGAAATATGGGAAGAACGCGAGTAAAGTTGGGAGAAAATCAATCATGAAATGAGGAATATCGACTTGCTAGAGTTTGGACCACCGAAGGATTTCACCGATTTATGTGACATAGTCAAGCGACATGCAGAGAAAGACCAGGTGTAAGAAACAAAGATTTCATAGGTTTCAAGCATGATCCATGGTCAAGTGAAGAAGTTTATGGATCCTTCGATTAAATCTCTCACAGTCTTACACCGCTTGATTGTCATACTATTCAAATACAAAGAATGAACAATTGAGATGAAGGAGGTCCTCTCTGCTCCAATGGATCAACACAAGTTCCTGTTGATGCTTAAAAACACAAAGATGAATACTATGCTCCAAAATGATTTACAAGCTCTATTAATTATTTATATTAATAATAAACTAGTAGGTGGTACCCCCTTGTAGACTTGTGGCACTATGATGGATATGCCGCACTTATATTTTTTCCTATTGTGATGGTACCAACACATTATTCTACAATTCGATGTTTCAAATCATGGTTTAGAATGTTATGGTGACATGATATGGTTGGTTGATTGATGTATGGCACTGGATGGTTTTGATGACCACTCTCAGATTATGTTAAGGCTTCCCTATATATGAAAGGATTATTATAAATTTGGTTTTGATATTGAAATTAAATATGGCATTAATTGGTTTAAATATGATCTTGATAAGGGATGATATGTGAGCTCTTTCGAATTAAAGAACTATACCCAAACTCTAATGCTATGTACTATTGTGACAAAATAAGGGTGCACAAACCCTTGCTGCTATAGTTATGCGCCTTATTGTATGTTATATGTTGAATGCACACGGGGTAATGTTATAACACATTGTTATTTTTAAAAAGGTTTGACATTACCAAGGGTGTCACACTATGCAAATGGGATATGGAAATAAATATATGGTTGATTAAATGCTTAGTGCTATGGTGAATTGGTTGGATCATACTTGGAATTGAATGAGATTGGGGGGATAAGCGACGTGCATTTA